>CAUYQG010111597.1:0-35621 GCA_963574415.1 Tarsius wallacei | reverse complement strand
ATTAGCCGGGCGTGGTAGCGCGTGCCTGTAATTCCAGCTACTTGGAAGGCTGAGGCAGAAGGATCGCCGGAGCCCAGCAGGTCGAGGCTCTGGTGGCCGGGAGCGGCCACTGCACTCCAGTCTGGGCGACAGAGTGAGACTCCAACTCAAAAAAAAAAAAAAAAGAAATTTATTCTATTTTGCCTAAGCAACTCTCCATCTATAGATATCTCTGGGTTCTTTCAATTTTTTTACTTTTAAAAGTGACAAGAGCTGGGCTCGGTGGCTTAGCCTGTAATCCCATGCCTTGGGAGGCTGAGGTGAGTGGATTGCCTGAGCCCGCAGGTTCGAGACCCGCCTGAGCAGGCGAGACCTCATCTCTACAATAAATAAATTAAAAATAGCCAGGCGTGGTAGTGCGCGCCTGTAATTCCAACTACTTGGAAGGCTGAGGCGGAAGGATCTCTGGAGCCCAGCAGGTCGAGGCTGCGGTGGCCGGGAGCGGTCACTGCACTCCAGTCTGGGTGACAGAGTGAGACTTCAACCCAAAAAAAAAAAAAAAAAAGCAACAAGCATCTGTATAAAATTGTCCATTCACAATACCTATTTTCTGGGTCAAAAGTATGTATATTACAAAGGATTTTTTTTTAGAGTACATATAGTCAAATGTGAAGAAGCATGCAATCATTTCTGTTTCTACAGGAGCAAGTTTCACTATTCATTGTTTTTGCATTTGAATATCTCTGCAATCAGAATCCTCTTTACACTCCGTGTCATTTTACAATCACAGTCATCCAGGTGGCAGTTGTGACATGATTATATCACTGCCTGTGCCACCCTGCCCCACCTCAGCCAGAAAACACTTTAAGACCATTTCAAGAAGGAATTATAATTGTTGACTATATTGAAAACAGCTTAATTCCATCTTTAAGATCAATAAAGTGTTGTAGTGAGTCTTACAGGATAGGTATCAGTGCCTTGGGAAAAAAAATCCCGGGGACATAAGCAGAGCATCCCTTTATAAAATGCTGCATCCTCAAAGCCCTCAATAGCCCAGATGAGAATATCTGTGTGAGAAAATACGAATGTTCAAGCTCTAAATTAACAAGTGGATCAGAAGTGTTACATCCTGTAAAAAAAAAAAGTTTTGGAAAATGCCAGTTTAATCAATTTAATTTGCTTGTATTTTCTTCATATATGTATATTGGAATGATCAGTGGTTAAAGTCTATATTTAAATAAAGTATAATAATATAGTAAATAAAGTATAATAATAGCTGACAATAACTATGAAACAAAATTCTAAGTAATAAGATAGCACTGTGTCATAGTTTAATTGGTGGCATTGTTTTCTTTCTTAACAATACATCAAATAACAGTGGGCCTTAAAGCTGATGACAATTTAGATTTCACGAAAGAGAATCCAGTGTCCCTAGTTCCATCCAGTACTATATATTGTACTTTTTGTCATAATTTTTGCCAATTATATATAAAAATGATACAATGTGTTAACTTACATATATTTGATTCATAATGAGGATGGGCTCTTTTCCCTTTTTTTTTTTGAGCCATTTTTAGTCCTTTTGTAAACTGCCTGTTTTTATATTTTGACATGTTCTTCTACTGGGATGTTTGTCCTTTCTCGCTGATTTGGTCAAAATTCTTTATAAATTAAAAATATTAATCATTTGTCTGATATATGCCATGCAAACATTTTTCTCCAATTACCCGTTCTTTTAACTTTGTTAATAATATTTTCTTGCAATTTAGAGACAAATTAGAGTACCAGAGCAATTTCAGATTTGATCAAATTTTACCAATCTCCTTCAGATGCCTCCTTCCCTTATAAAAATCTCTCACAGATTGGTGGAGGAGGAAATCACATACATATAAATATGCCACATAGCTACAAATAACTCCAGTGAGCATATATTCAAAACAATAAGAGACTGGAAACCTGCAGCCAATTTCCTGTCTTTAATCACATTTTCCCCCAAAGAATATTCTTCTTTATTGTAATAATGTTCCAGACCAGCACTCACTCTGGGTTACTTCACAGGTTACACGGCTGTAATAGCGTGATCAGCAGAGGTAACACAAAGTCAGTCTTGTGAGAAATAATTCTCGATGGCCATTCGAATACCCCCCTGCTCTCAGCCTCTGCCAGTGCTAGTCAGACATCCCTAGGACAGTTCTGGCACACAAGCGCAGCCTAGACTCCACGATGCCCAAAGTGCAGCATGGCCACTGGCGTGACAGGTATTGCTGAGTACTAGGAGTATAGAGCTGTGGGTCTTAACCTTGGTTCTGCCACTAACTGGAGACATGACGTTGACATAATTTTGCCTTTGAGTCTCAGTTTCCTTATCTTTGCATGGGAGCAGTTGGAACAGATGATCTCTGAGGTCTTTTCTGACACTCACACTCTGAGTCTATAACACAACCCTAATTTCAACTCCCCTCACTTGCTGCACCAATAATAAAAACAACAATCACAAATTCAAGTGTGTCATTCTCCAAAGCTGCTGTTCCTAAACATTTTGATGCACTGCCTCTCGTGTATTAGCAGAGAGCAGTTTGATTTGTGTTTTCCTTCCTCGTTACACAAGGACTGGGTTGACTTGAAAGTCAAGGTTAGAAACATCAAAAAGTTTTATTAGACTTCTGACCCACTTACCTTAAGCCAATGCAGAATGGGTCCTAAAAGCATCTCTAATTGTTTTTCCAGTTGTTTTTAACAATCACAAGAATGAAGTTTTTTCAGCTCTTCCTTTAAAAATCTACTCTATGCCAGGCGCGGTGGCTCACGCCTATAATCCAGCACTTTGGGAGGCTGAGGTGGGTGGGTTGATTGAGCCCAGGAGTTCAAGACCAGCCTGGGCAATATAGCAAAACCTCGTCTCTACAAAAAATGCAAAAATTAGCCAGGCGTGATGGCGTGCACCTGGAGTCCCAGTGACTCAGGACGCTGAGGTGGGAGGATCGCCGGAGTCTAGGAGGTTGAGGCTGTTGTGAGCAGTGATCATCTGATCATCATGATCATGCCACTGCATTTCAGCCTGGGCAACACAGTGAGACCCCAACTAAAAAAAAAAAAAATCAATTCTATAGTAACCTAACTCTAGTAGAACATTTTTCTTGTGTGTGTGAAATGTGGCCATTGCAGGATTCTTTCCCCTATCTCCATCTCATTATTTTTTCTATTCTTATCTAGTTATACTGCAAATTAATCCTATGATTTATTATTCATCATTTTAATATGATTTCGTGTGATGGTCACATTTCTCATTATTGCTAGTGTAAAAGAGTGAAGGCAAATATTACTTTCCAAAGAGCTAGCACTGTAATTACTCGAAAAGAAGGAAATGCTTTGATGGGGGCAGAAAATGAGAGAACTCAAAAGCAGCACATTCGGCACTTCCAGAACTTCAGGGAAAAGGCTGAAACTGCTCTGCAGGTGAGAAGTGTAATGTTCTGGATCAGACAGCAGAAGAAGAAAGAGAAGAGGGAAGAGGGGGAGAGGAGCCAGGGGAAACATAAGATTGGACTCTGCACTGGAGAAAAGCCT
This sequence comes from Tarsius wallacei, assembly GCA_963574415.1. Lineage (NCBI taxonomy): Eukaryota > Metazoa > Chordata > Mammalia > Primates > Tarsiidae > Tarsius > Tarsius wallacei. The sequence continues at coordinate 32,075 of CAUYQG010111597.1, read as the reverse complement.
AAAGAGACTTCTGGTGACTGGTGGTCAAATTCCTGCACAGTCACCATAGCAACTTCAGCCCAACTGTGTGTCTCTGTGAGGTAACTGACAGGTCACAGTCTCTTTCCCCCTATATCTGGCTTCTTTCTGCTCCCTCCCTCAGGGAGCAGCCTGTGGCCAAGGCTGGTCTCTGCAGGATATGTATAACCTGGTAATAGGCCATGGGATGCCGGGGATGGAACAGAGCTGAGAACAGCGTGGGCAGCACCCTTACTGTGATTGTAAACACCGGATAGCAATTTGAATAATTAACTTGCTTGATTATAAAACTGCTTGCTGTACAGTCCAGAGGTACAGATTTTTTCTTCACTGACTGGCTGCCATCGGTGCCTCCTGTAAGTTATAATAAACCAACGACTTTTCCTACTGGACCTCTGGGTGACTTATTTGGAATAGATAAAGAACACTGCATTGATGGAAACCTAATCAGTTTTTGGATACAGGTGTAAGCCCTCTCAGATATGGAGTTGCTGTGCTGCTACGGTCTGATCAAAAATGAAGAAAATGAGGCTCCTGGTAAGTGTGTCAAGAAACCACATAAGATAGGGGGAGGGCTGGCAGGGATTATTTTTACTTTTAATTTATTTATTTGAGGGGAGCAGACAGAAAAATCACACACTAGAAATGCCAGTTTGAACACAAGGTAATACCAGAGAGTGATTTGATGTGACGGCAGAGAACAGGATGCACCACCCATAACACTAATGTTTTAAATATATATATTTTGTCAGGTGTGGTGGCTCATGCCTGTAATCCCAGCACTTTGGGAGACTGAGGCAGGGGGATTGCTTGAGTCTAGGAGTTCAAGATCAGCCTAGGTGACATAGTGAGACCTCATCTCTACAAAAAAATCAAATCAAAAATATTAGCTGGGCGTGGTGTCAAGCACCTGTTTCCCCAGCTACTCCTGAGAAAAGGGCAGGAGGATTGCCTGAGCCCAGGAGGTGGAGGCTGCAGAGAGCCGTGATCGTTCCATTGCACTTCAGCTTGAGTGAAAGAGTGAGACCTTGACTCAAAAAATAAAAACATAAGTAAATATAAAATAATATCAGTATTGTGAGTTTGTGTGTGTGTGTGTGTGTGTGTGTGTGTGTGTGTGTATGGAGGGTCTTTAGTTTGGAGTGTGTGTGTCTGTATCCGCAAACTGATTAGGTTTCAATCAATGCAATGTGAAAGATACATCAGCCAAAGATCTCATGATAACTGATAACCATGAAAATGGAAGCCCTCTGAAAAGCTAAGAATAAAATCTTAGAGAAATATTTAAACTTTTGCAAGACATAGTACAATCAGTATAATGTAAACTTAAAGGGACTAGGAATCCCCAGTTGATACTTGAATTTTACTTCTTTACCTGCATGCCATTTGCATAACTTTATGTATACTAATTAGATTCTAGTCCTTATACATTTATCAACATCTCTAAGTTCTTTCAAAATCTTTCCTAAGAAAAGCAGTAATTTCCAGGAATAATTAAATACGTAATTCTCTCTGGGAAGAACAGAGGGAGGGTGAGAGGATTGGATTCTGGAATCCTCTCATCAATGGAAAGGATTAATATTCTTTCCTCTACCACAGCCAAAATGACAATAAGCCTCCATATCCCTGATCCCAAGTGCTGTGTATCTACTGTTAAATAAGTGATGGCATCAGGGATGTTCAGACTTTCACTTTGTCGACTGATTCAATGCAATGCAAAGTCAATACAGGAACATAATTTTATTGCATCCTTTCCCTTTTTGACATTTACTCAGCCTCAGCAATATCTCCCTTGGGATGGATATGGTTGAGGGCCCTACACAAAGATGAATGTTAGGAAAACAGATATACAGTCATGTGTCGACAACAGAGACAGGTTCTTAAAAATGAGTCCTTGGCCAATTTCACCATTGTGGAAAATCACAGTGTCCTTACACAAACCTAGATGGTCTAGCCTATGACACACCTAGGCTATGTGGTATAGCTATTGCTCTGGGACTACAAACCTCTATATCATATTACTGTTCAGAATACTATAGGCAACTGAAACACAATGGTAAGGATTTGCATATCTAAACATAGAAAACACACAGTAAAAAATACTGTATAAAAGATAAAAAACAGAATGCTTTTATCATGCACTCAGCATGAATGGAGTTTGCAGGATGGAAGTTGCTCTGAGTGAGTCAGCGCATGAGTGGTGAGTGACTGTAAAGGCCTAGGACGTTATATTACTGTGGACTCTAGAAACACTGACCACTTAGGCTATCAGAAATTTGCAAAAATATGTTTTCCTTTCTTCAGAAATAAATTAAACTTGCTGTAGCTTTTTTACTTTATAAACTATGTAGTATTTTTTTAACTTTTTGACTCTTCTGTAGAGGCACTTGGCTTAAAACACAAACACATACAGCTGTATAAAATATTTTCTTTCTTGGGCAACCCCCTCAGGTCCCCTCCTGCTGTGGGAGCTTTTCTGTCTTCTCAATAAATTCTACTTTCTCGCCTTCAAATATATATATATTTTCTTTCTTTATATCCTTATTCTATAAGTCTTTTTCTATTAAAATTTTTTTCACTCTTTTACTTTTTAAATTTTTTGTTAAAAACGAAGACACAAACACACCCATTAGCCTAGGCCTACACGAGGTCAGGGTCATCAATATCTCTGTCTTCCACCTCCACATCTTGTCCCATAGGGGGCGTCTTCAGGGACAATAACACATGAAGCTGTCATCTCCTCTGATGACAATGTCTTCTTCTGGAATACCTCCTGGAGGACCTGCCTGGGGTTGTTTTACAGTTAACTTCTTTTCCCGAAAGCAAAAGAAATACACAAATACTAAACCAACAGGCTACTCACTGTCTATTTTCCCTGACAACTATGGAGCAGATGCAAGCTTGCTGTTCTCATAGTAAACGAGAGAAAGTTGGCCGGATGTGATCGCTCACGCTTGTAAGCCCAGCACTTTGGGAGGCAGAGGTGAGAGGACTCCCTAAGCCCAGGGATCAGCCTGGACATGGTGAGACCTCATCGCTATAATAAATTAAAAAAACAGCTGGGTGTGGTGGTGCGCTCCTGTAGTGCCAACTACTTGGAAGCCTGAGGCGGAAGGAGCCCAGGAAATTGAGGCTGCGGTGGCCATGAGTGTGCCACTGCCCTCCAGCCTGGGTGACAGAGTGAGGCTCCAACTCAAAAAAAAACAAGGAAGATAAAGTCACATTCACCCTGTGGTTGGGGAATTTCTACATAAGTGCAAGTGTTCACAAACGAGAATAACCCTATCCAGAAACCTCTCTAAAATTGGTCCTGCTATGCTGACTCAACTGGACATAAGCACAGTGATTAGAATGACAGGGGAACTAGGGAACACGGCTCAGAGGCCTGATGATAATTCACGAGAAAGGGCCTTTTCACATCTGAATTTACACAGCCACAGTCAAGATTCTAACTCATACCATGTTAGGAACTGTACACAGTTTACTAAGCAGTTGTCTTGAGCAAAATGAGTCACTGAATAAACAACTGGAGACAACGAGAGTATGGTTCCAATGCTACTATGCTGGGTCTTCACTACGTGTTACTCAAAGGTAACCTGGAAAGGCCAGGGTGGTCATGGGTGCCACAGCTTTTCCTTTTTGTTTCCTGACCCTCCATCATATACTCATTCGCTTCTATCTCTCAGATGCTTTCAAAAACGAAGACATCAGTTACAAAATCTTTGTCTCACCTCCCACCGTGGTTTGGAGATGAAAGCACAGCTTTTCTCTCTGACTGTGAGGCTCCATCCGTTGCCTAGAGAGTATAGATCACATTTGCTAGGTCACATGACAGACAGAGATTGCCACTGACCTTTCTCCAACGTGAACCCATAGCCTGCTGCCTCCAATAAAGACTATAAAAGCCTCTGTCTGCACAATTGACGGAAATTGTTATAGATCCTTCTGGCTTTAGGTCAGAAAAGGCTAGCCTCCAAGTTGTGAAGACACTCCTCCTTAACCCAAATGCGCTTTCCTTTAAGCTTGGCTTCTATGAGCTAAAAATATAAATAATAAATAAAAATAAAGGTGAAAAATATCTTCTATTAGAAAACACTATCGCAGCAGCAGGTATTGGCCTGCTATCTACCTGCTGGTTAGTATAGGAGGTTATACTTGGTCACAGTGATTGACAGTATTTTTAGACAGTAAAGAAAAGACCATCATGGATCCCTGGGATATCATCAAATTCCATAGCTTTTATATCCCTTGTGATCTTGCACATACACACGCGTACAGATGAAACAAAAGTTCCACAAAATGAATTGTAACAGTTTCCTCTATTTCATTTTTTAAAAGTTTTAAATAACCCTCTAAATTTATTTTTTGAACTACAATGAGAAAAACAAATAATACAAAAGTTCGTGAGACCAGGCGCAGTGGCTCACACCTATAATTTCAGCACTTTGGGAGGCCAAAGCAGGAGAATTACTTGAGCCCAGGAGTTTGAGACCAGCCTGGACAACATAGTGAGACCTCATCTCTACAAAATAAAATAAAGTAAATTACAGGTGCATGCCTGTAACCCCAGCTACTAGAGAGGCTGAGGCAGAAGAATTGCTTTAGCTCAGGAGTTGAATGCTGTGGTAAGCCACTATTATGTCACTGTACGCCAACCTGGGTAACAGAATGAAACCCTAACTCGAAAAAGAAAACAAGGTTAATGAGACAGGTAGAAATATAATGAAATTGATCTATTTATAGGAAATCTCAGAAACACTAGTGTGGAAGTTTGAGATGTCAGGTTCTATTCCTTCAAGTAACTAGGATGATTCTATTCTCATAAAATTCAAAACACAAGGGCCTGGGAACACCCATTTGATTTTTTCTATCACCCAGGCTGGAGTGTAGTGGCACACTCACGGTCACACCAGCGTCAATCTGCTGGGCTCTGGCGATCCTTCCATCCCAGTCTTCCAAGTAGCTGGAACTACAGGTGTGTGCCACCATGCCCAGCTAATTTTTGATTTATTATAGAGATGAGGTCTCGCCAAGTTGCCCAGACTGGTCTTGAATCCATCGGCTCAGACAATCCACTCGCCTTGGCCTCCTCCCAAAGTTCTGGGATTACGGACTGAGCCACTGAGCCAGGTTCCATTTAATTTTTTATTAGAGTACAAGGAAGTAGGACTGCAGGGTCTATTCTGAGGCAACCCATATTCATTTGACAAGGTTACACTGCAATCCGGAAACACTTAAAGAAGGTAGTATGTTCTAACCAAGGATTGCAAAGAGAAGCAAGAAGTGATTGGCCTTGGGGGCCTGGGGAAAAGGGGCAAAGGTGAGGTTTCCTGACTTGTGCACATCCCTATTTGGCTCACTCCTAAACCCCGTGAGAATGTTTGGTGGCTGTTGCTCTGGGCTCAGAGAGAACGGAGATGCCTGCCACGCATTAGAGGTCACTAGCAAAGATCCCCAAGGGGCTCTGCTCATCTTTATTACATGGGTCTCAAGTATAACCACAAACGCCATCTTCTCAACTGCTTACACCACCACCACCAGGCCAGATTCTCAGTGCAGAAACCTTTTCCTTCCATCCATTTTGAATCATCTCCAAAGAAGATAATGGAACTCACAGCTGAGTAGCAACTGGCAGCTGAACAGCTATGAAATGCTTCCATTCTTTAGGGAGGAAAGGGGGCCATGGAAAGACTGCAAGGTTCCAGTGACCTGATTTGACCTTTAGATCCCTTTAAACCTTATAAGAACAGTACATTCAGCTACTTGGAAGGCTGAGGTGGAGGGATCGCCGGAGCCCAGCATGTCGAGGCTGCAGTGGCCAGGAGCGGCCACTGCACAACAGTCTAGCAAAAGAGTGAGACTCCAACTCAAAAAAAAAAAAAAAAAGAATGGTACATTTCAGGTTGTGCAAAACATTGCTTCACGTCTTCTAAAGCCTCCAACACATCGCACACTGCATAACAACAACAGTTAATTAATCTACTCAGTGCCCCAAATCCAAATTTGTTGTCATCATAAACGAAGCCCAAATTGTCAACTTCCTTTTGCCTGAGAAACAAGGATTGCTGAAATGCCAGCATTTGCAATGGCATAAAAAACAACAATCATTCAAAAAATGAAAATTCTAAAGCACCAATGTATATCTTTGTACATTTGGAAAGAATATATAAGTTCAAATCATTCTTGTAAGGCCTAAATAGAAACTCTGGCACTTCTAGCACCTTCATGGCTCTTTCTCTTTCCCCTAATCATGTGCGTGCACACACACGCTTGCCTTCATCACTTATATTCCAATTGTAGTCTCCAGGTGTTGATTATCCCCATTATGACCTGACATCCAAACATTAATTTAATGACAGGGCTCTGCCCTCATTTTTATAATCTCAATCCTGTATGCCTATTGGTTAAGAGGTTAAATTTAGAGAGTATCCTGAATTCTGTATGTCCTATACAACCAACCATTCACAAAATTCTTTCTAAAGATTTAAATGCCAGAATTAACAATGACAGTATCCCCATATAAGCAGGAACAGGCCTCTGGTGATGAAGTTGTGAATTAAAGGATTTCTTCAAATTGGACTATTTACCTAGTGGATTATCATTCACTCTTTCAAAAATCCACAGAAAACTTTCCAAATTAAGGGCCAACGTGACAACTGGGTGGAACTTTTGATACTATGTAATTCAAGGACTTTGTTACATGTGAAATCCAGCCTCTTGACCTCTTAGCAGCATCTGACATTGTAATAAATAAAGAATTACTGAAATTCTCTCATTCCTAGATTTCCACAATTTGACTCATTTTAGCTTTTCTACGACCAACATGTTCCTTTCTGCTACCAATCCCCAAAACGCTCCCCTCTCTGAGGTCTCCGTCCTCAGCTTTCGCCTTCTTCCTGTCCTGTCCCTTCCATCCTCATAGTTTCAACTATGAGATTGATTCATGTTAACAAAGCCAACACCTGTGTGTCCATCCCTAGCAATCTCAAACTCAAAATGCCCAACACTGAATCCACATTTTTCTTCCACACTTTTTCTTTTTCCCCATCCCATTTTTATATAGTCATCATCCATCATTCATCCATCAAACATGTCGATTGTTTTTTAGTCTACCCTCATATTCAAACACCAGTTTCTAGAAATTATTTCTGAAGTCTCTAGGCTATTGCTGTCAGTCTCCTAAACAGCATTCCCTAAAAGCAGTGTCTCCTATACACACACTTCTGTACAGCTAGCATAGCCATTTTTAGCCATTTTCTTAAAGACAGCTCTGACAATTCTCGCTTTAAAACCGTTAATGGTTTCTTATCACCTATGAAAAAATGTCCATCCTCTCTAGCACCCTTCCCATCTCAACCTACTTTTCAGTCTCGCCTCACCACACAACTCATCTACCTGTCACTGTGGCCCACTCACCTTTCTTCAACAATCAAATGAACCCTTTCCTTTGCTCAAAGCGTTCCTATCTTCTGCGTTTCTCCCAACTCCGCTTAGTTTAAAACGCCACCATTTCTGCAGACTCCTTCAAATCTCCAGGCCACTTGATCACTACAGTACTTTGTCCACACTAATCTCACACACCAACTGTACCCATCAGTTCTCTCTTCCCTGTTACATCACCTCCTTTAGGAAAACAGTGGTATCTTACTCTTTGTATAGCTAGGATTTCATATACCCTAGCACATAGTAGGTGATCAATTACCAAGCAAGTAAATACGCACACACAGTCACATAGTTAAAAAACAAAACAAAACAAAACACTTGAATTAAGAGTGAGAAGATGTGAGTTTGAGTCCTAGCCAAGCTAGAACTCAAATTCTATGAGATATGTTCTGTAAGATACATAAGAGTATCTTCACCATCTATAAAGTTTTATTCTACTCTAAGAATCAAAGGAAATCAGGTAGAGGAAAGCACTATGAAAAATTCAGACTGCTATATTAAGTGTAATCTTAAAGTATAAGCTTTTGATGTCTATTTTTTTATGTGAAATATATCAGCAGTTAAAAAATTGTAAGGCCTATGCTCAAATTGAAAATAAATATAAACACAATGAAAACTAGATTCAGGCCTGGCACGGTGGCTCAAGTCTGTAATCCCAGAACTTTGGGAGGCTGAGGCGAGAGGATTGCTTGAGTTCAAGAATTTGAGACCAGCCTGGGCAACTTGGTGAGACTTTGTCTCTACAGTAGATCAAATAGATAAGCCAGGCATGACAGCGCACACCTGTAGTTCCAGCTACTTGGAAGGCTGAGGCAGAAGTACTGCCTGAGCCCAGCAGGTCAAGGCTGCGGTGGTTGTGACCATGCCACTGCACTCCAGGCTGGGTGACAGAGTGAGACTCCAATGCAAAAAAAAAAGAGAGAAAGAAAACTAGATTCATTATCTTCCATACATTCTAATGTCTCTAGAAACATCAAAGGTGATGTCAATTTAATGTTTTATATACAGCATCATGATATTGAATATCAGTGTATTGAAGCAGAATATTATAGAGAAAAAACATAGGCTTTGGATTAAAATAGGTGTGAATTCTAGCATGACATATTACTTTGCTTTATTAGCAAAAGCTTGTATAGCACGTATTATATATATATGTATATACATATAAATACTTCACATATATTAACCAATTTACTTCTCACAAGAATTCCATAAAATATGTCCTATTATAATAATTATTTGCATTTTACATCCAAGGAAGCTGAAGCAAAGAAGTAGGTTTACTTGTTCCAAGTAGTAAAGCTATGATGAGGCAAAGATGGGATTTGTGTCTAGGCAGTCTGGGTCTAGTCTGGTTGTCACCGCTAAACCATACAGCCTATATCTAAATAACGATATGACCTGATCCACAGTAAATTCTTGACAAATGAGTTTCCTTTCCTTTCGTGCATGGTGGTGCTCAGATGACAATGATGACATATGCAAGTGGTCATGAAATCTATTACATAATCTCCTGAAAATACTTTTAATTCCAAAAAAGGGTACTCTACCCTCCTTTTCTTTTTCTTTTTTGTGTTGGAGTCTCACTCTGTTGCCCAGGCTGGAGTGCAGTGATATGCTCACGGCCACTGCAACCTTGACCTGCTGGGCTCAGGCAATCTTTCCGCCTCAGCCTTCCAAGTAGCTGAAACTATAGGCATATGCCACCACACCCAGCTACCATCCTTCTTCTCATGTGAAAAACTTCCAAGAAAAGATCAAACCACTTTAAATAGCTATTAATGCAACCATTCAAAAGGGATATACACATATGTATGTAAATATTTTTTTATATATATGTATATGTGTGATATTATGTTATGCTATGTTATATATACACTTTTCCCCTTTGGTTGAATTGTTAAAATGTTATTACATGGGCTGAGGCAAAGGTAGAGAGTTTGTCAGTTCTGTTCTTTGAGATCTTCTAGTTGTCTTTTGACAAATCCCAGCACAACAATTACATTTCTACCACAATTCTAATGGCTCACATTGTATTAACTTGTTCCAGTTCTTTCTTCCACTGATAATCTCTAAAGCAGGGCTCTCACAGGGAAGATGCTGCTGTTCCCTCTTCAGCACACCATTGAGGGAGAAATGGTCTGAAAGCAAAGTACTCGCTCCAAATATAGCTCATATCTCTGCAGCACTTTTGGCTGCTTCAGACCCAGAGAAGCACATTTAATTAAAATTATTGGGGTAGACCAGCACTCTTCCTAGTTCTTCCCACCGGGTTAATTCTTACATACTAGAGTTAGTACCGGCATGTTTTTGTTTTCTTAATTTTTTTCTAGTTTATTACCATATTTAATTTCAATAAATTCTATTTATCTGTTGCCAGCTACACAACACTTCTTAGAGTAAGTACTGGTGCATCATCAATATTTTATACTTAATAATAATTTATTTATCATTTTCCATGTGCTGAGTTCTATACTAAGTGCTTACACACATTATCTCATAAAATTTCCACGGGCTTATTACATATTGCATTTCATCAATGCTAAGTGTATTTTATTTTTGAGTCAGGGTCTCACTCAGTTGCCCAGGTTGGAGTACAGTGGCAGAATCACGGCTCACTAAGCCTCCAACTCCTGGGTTCAAACAATCCTCTAGCCTCAGCTTCTTGAGTAGCTGGGATTACAAACATGTGCCACCGTCCTTGGCTAATTTTTCAATTTTTTGTGGAGACAAAGTCTCGCAATTTTGTCCAGCCTGGTCTCAAACTTCTGGGCTCAAGTGATCCTCCTGCCTCTGCCTCCCAAAGTGCTGGAATTATGGGTGTGAGCCACTGTGTCTGGCCAGCTAAGAATATATGTATGTACATATATTCTTATACCATTTTTGTGCACATAAAATATTGCTACATTCTTAAAATCAATGGTATTTTAGGTTCATTGAAATTTGGTAAGTACCATACTTATCCCCATTTTAAAGTTTGAAGACTGAGGCTCAGTATGTTAAGGGATTTGCTGAAGATTCGTTCGATTTACACAGCAAGCTAAATAAACATTTGTGTATGTCAATGGGAAGGAACTCTATTGACATAATCTTTCTTTGAACAGTTAATTGTAGCATGAAGGCAGGGCATCCATCCCATAATAAGCACCTTTGACCACTGTGGCTCAGGCTCTGAAATTTCACTGGAGATCAAGTCCCAGTTCTGTCACTAAACTAAATGTATGATTTTGGGCACATTGCTTGAATGTATTATCCTCATCTGTAAAGTCAGAATAACAACCCTAACCAGAAGGTTCCTGAGATGATTAAGTGAGATAACCAGTAAAAGCTCAGAGCCTAATGACAGGTATACACAGTGGTCAGTGAATGACTGATTTAATTTCATAAATATAATAAGAAAGAAATAATAACTGATTAGGTTTGTTTTGCTGTTTACCCCCATCCCAATTTTATTCCAGCTAACATAGTGCCATTACCACGATCTCTTTGCTCTTACTGCACCAACATTTTATATGGTATAAATAATAGTTCCAAATGTAGTAAGAAGCTCACTACCTATTCTAGCTGGTATACTAAAGTCATCTCACCTCTGTAGAACATACTCTGAAGAGCTGCTTTGTGTAAAGTCCTGTTCTTTGTACTTGGTGGTACAAAGGAATCAAGAATAAATAGAGAAGTATCCAGCCCTCTAGTCATTTAAAATCAAATGCACAATGATGAGCATATACAAATGCAGGATTCATGGTAAAATATGAAAAATGCTTGAAAACAAGTACAGACAAAAGGGCTAACAGAGAACAAGTAAGGAAGAGTTCGTATCTAGGTGGAATCACAAGAAAATGCTTCAGAAAAGAGGTAGCATTTAAAGAGGCTCGAAGGGAAGACATATTTGGCAGATTCTAGGGCAATCATAGGAAGAGAAAGTTTCCTAAGCAAAAACAAGTAGGTTGATTTCTCTTTCCACCAATGGTGAAGCAGCCTATCCCAAATAACTCTCCTATTAACAACAAGAAAAAGTGAAGTTGAGTGAGACTCCAACTCAAAAATAAAATAAAATAAAATAAAATCTAACAAACAGTTATTTAGCATCATAAGAGCAACCAAGACAACAAGGACATGAGGGGCCAGGATCTTAGAAAGAAAATACATTGAGGTGAACCCCACTTCTGGTGCTGTTTCTTTGCCTCAGGGAATTTGCCAATCTGGGTCTCCAAACACAGTGACCAAACTGAAAGCAACAGCCTAGGGGTTGCTGAAGTCTTATTGGTCTGGGGAGAAAAGAAAAAAATTCGCCAAGACCTGAGAGACCAAAAACCAGGGTAAAAGGGAACTACAGAGTAGTAAGAACAATCATGAAGGAGATTTCTTCCTGAGGCATTTGATGACTGTAGGAAACCAAAATATTTCTCTCTCCAAAATATTGAGGATTGCTAAGTCAAAGACACTGAAAATGCAGGGGAACACTCTGGCTCAGCCTCTACATGACTGATGATGGAACACAAATGCTTCCTTCCTGGAGACAGCGCTTACCTACAGACCCAGAGAAGGCACCAGTAGGCACCAGAGGAATCTGGGAACAGATTCTGCTATCTTCCCACATTTTCTCATCTCTTAAAAGATTGGAACTGCTCTCTTCTTTGGCTCTTTGTAAAAATACAATTCAAGTCAAGTTCCTAAGCCACTGCCTTGAGAGAGAAATACTTTTCTAACTGAGACTTTTCTGCATGATGGGTGCAGCAGGTGTGCATAAACATCCACTGGTTTTTCCTTTTGTTAATTTGACTTTCGGTTTCAGGAGAATGTTTCAACTAAGAACCTAAAACCGGGAAAGAAAACAAATTATGTTTTCTCGCCTTAAACTCTTAAACTGCTGATTATCAAGGCAAGATGCCTTGAATCCAACCAGAAGGCAGCTGTTAAGAGGCTAAAAAGCTAACCAGTGATTTCAACAATCTGAGCATACTAGAGAATAAAGACTGCTGCTCCGGATCCATCAAGGAGGGAGTTAGGGAAGAGCCATGCCCTAGGAGTACGGATAGGCCAAAAATTAACCAGTCCTCACAAAATCTACAAAGTACAGCACAACAAAAGATTATCGGGGCAAAAATGTCACTACAGCCGAGGTTGAGAATCATTGATTCAGAGGAAATGGTCTTTAAATCTTTCACAGATGACATCTAAATGAGTTTTCTTCCCAACTGTATTTTTTTACCTGTTGTGTGGTCTTGCATAAGGTGATAAACTTTTGGGGTTTTATGTTTTTCATTGGTAAAATAAGAAGATTAATTCATACTTTTTAATCAATAAAATGGTTAGACTTGATGACCTCTAAAATTGTTCCCTTCAGTTTTATTTTATGGTTGATTAAAAAATAATTAATATCTAGATAGTTCTGATGATACAGGAAAAAAAAAATCCACCAACCTATAGGCAGAGCATACATTTGCATTGTGAGGGTCTTTTTGACCTGCTTGCAACTGGGGAGATTTGTAAAACAATGTACATGTATTCAGAGAAAATAAAATGTAAGGAATACTAATGCTTTCTAATAAGAATCTTACAAGTGAAAGTTCTGAGATTTATGTTAAAATCAGCAACAAAGGGAACACTAAAAATAGACAAATGAATTACTGAGCATGGGGAACCACAAATGCAATTAAAGAAAATCTTATTTAAAGTTAAGGCTGTAGCATTTCAATGAGCAGGTAAAACTGCTCTGGGATTACATGAATCAGGCATTATCCACACCCAATTAAAATTCTAAACTAACTCTATACTCTCTCTACATGTGTACAGATATAGTTTTCATTCTCATGATGACAGCAATAGTATCACTCTTTTATTTTGACCTTAAAATAATATTTTTCAGGTAAATGGAATTTGGGGTTGTTTTGCAAATGTTAATAGCAATCTGCAAAATGTAGGAAAATGACAGCAGGAGAAATGTAAAGATAATGACTTATTTATAAATCTAAAAATAACATTTAGTGGTATCAATGTGCAAAGACTCTTTTACTTTAATAGCATTAACTGGCAGGAGCCTGACTAAATTCTCTGAGAACATCATGATTTTTGACTAGTAGGAATAAATCATTCTATAAAAACTATACCTATTCTTTTTTTTTTTTTTTTTTTGACTTGGCGTCTCACTCCGTCGCCCAGACTGGAGTGCAGTGCCCGCTTCCGGCCACCGCAGCCTCGACCTGCTGGGCTCCAGCGAGCCTTCCGCCTCAGCCTTCCGAGTAGCCGGAACTACAGGCGTGCGCTACCACGCCCAGCTAATTTTTTTGATTTATTGTAGAGATGAGGTTTCGCCTGCCCAGGCGGGTCTCGAACCCGCGGGCTCAGGCAATCCACTCACCTCAGCCTTCCAAGGCGCGGGATTACAGGCTGAGCCACCGAGCCCGGCTCTTTCTTTCTTTCTTTTTATTTGTGCAAATGTATGGGGCACATGAGAAATTTTTTACATGTATATAATGCCTAGTGATTGAGCTAGAGTATTTAGGATGTTTATCACCTGAGTACATTTTTAAAAAAGTGTAGTCATCCTACTCTGCTATCAAACTGACTTTATTTCTTCTATCTCAGTGTATGGGTTAAACACTTCTTTTTATCTTCCTTCCTTTTTCCCACTCACCCTCTCAAGTCTCTGTTATCTATCTTTCCATTCTTTACCTACACATGATCAAGTTTTGAGCTCCCACAGGTAAGTGAGAACATGTGATGTTTGTTTTTCTGTGCCTTGCTTATTTCACTTGAGATATTGACCTCCAGTTCCATCTGTGTTTCTGTGAATGACATGATTTCATTCTTTCTTATGGCCAAATAGAATTCCACATTTTGTTTATCCATTCATCCATTAATGGACACATAGGTGGACTCCATATCTTTGCCCTTGTGAATAGTGCTACAATAAACATGTGAGTGCAGGTATCTCTTTGAAATATTAATTTCTCTTCCTTTGGGTAGATAACTGGTAGTGGGATTGCTGAATCAAATGGTAATTCCAGTTTTAGAAATCTTCATACTGTTTTTCATATTGGTTGCATTAATTTACATTCTTACCAGTGTTTTTTTCCTTCTTTTTAAATTATAGTCATTCTGGCTGGATATGGTGGCTAATACCTGTAATCCCAGCACTTTGGGAGCCTGAGATGCAAGAATTGTTTGAGACCGGGAGTTTGAGACCATACTCCTTCAGGGAGTGGCCTCTGTGAAGGGTATGCATATTCCCAATAATGAGTCATGGGATGCAGGTGACCAAGCAAAGCTGAAAACAATGTAGTTGGCACTTTAAATCAAAGTAATTGTAAACACCATATAGGAATTTGACTAACTTGCTTGCCTATAAAACTTCTCGCTGTACTGCCCCAAGGTACAGATTCTTCTCTCTCTTTTTTTTTTTTGAAAGCAGGGTTTATTGAGAGGACAGAAAAGCTCCCACAGTGGGAGGGGTCTGGAAGGGGTTGCCAAGGCATGGATTCTTTACAGGCTTATTGCCATTGGTGCCTCTTATGTCTTAATAAACCAATGTCTTTCCTTGTTGGGCCTCCAGGTGGCTTCTTTGGAATAGGTAAACGTGATCAAACCCTCTCAGATTTGGGATTACCGTGTTACACTGGGTTTAGTGGCACGCACCTGTAGTCCCAGCTACTTGAGAGGCTGAGATGGAAGGATGGCCCGAGTCCAGGAGGTCGAGGCTGTGGTGAACCATGATTATGCCACTGCAGTCCAGCCTGAGTGACAGAGTAAGAACTTGATTTAAAAAGTAATAATAATTATATACATTCTAGCCGGGCTCGGTGGCTCAGCCTGTAATCCTGCGCTTTGGGAGGCTGAGGTGGGTGGATTGCCTGAGCCCGCAGGTTCGATACCCACCTGGGCAACTTGGCGAGACCTCATCTCTACAATAAATCAAAAAATTAGCCGGGCGTGGTAGCGCGCACCTGTAGTTCCAGCTACTTGGAAGGCTGAGGTGGAAGGGTCACCGGAGCCCAGCAGGTCGAGGCTGCGGTGGCCGGGAGTGGCCACTGCGCTCCAGTCTGGGCGACAGAGTGAGACTCTAACTCAAAATAAAAATAAAAAAATAATATACATTCTGACAAGAGTAAGATCATATCTCATTGTGGTTTTGATTTGCCTTTCTCTGAGTATCAGGGACGTTGAGCACTTTTTCATATACCTATTGGCCATTTGTATGTCTTCTTTTGAGAAATGTCTATTCATGTCCTTTGCCTTTTTTCAATGGGATTATTATTATTTTTGTTTTTTGTTGAGTTGTTTGAGTTTCTTGTATATTCTGGATATTAGAGTCCTCTGTCAGATAAGTATTTTGCAAATATTTTCTCCAATTCAACAAGAACAAAGGGGAATTTCTTATCTGTATAGTTGAGGAAATAAGCATTGTCTAATTAAAATAATATCTTTCTCTAATTTTTTTGCACAAATCATATTTGTGAGAAATTGTGCATATTTTTATTTCTTTTACACAAGGATCAGGTTTTCAGTTCTTTGAAAGCATTGCCAGTGATATTCAGTTAACATAAAATTTTTTTTTGTCTAAAAAGTAAACAAAACTTTTAAAGATACTTTCGCATTTACTGTTTTGTGGTATTAACAGTAATAGCCCTGCCTACTTAAAAACAACAACAACAACAAAAACAACTTCAACTCTTTATACTGATCTATTAAGAATCTCAGAGAAGAAATTTATAGTGGTGATGTATAAATGAGAAAAGGAAAGAAAGAAAAAGGAAAGCATGGGGGCAAGGTGTTTAAAGAGAAACGGAAATCAATAAGCATACAGTATTGTACAAATATGGTCTGGAGAAGAGGCACATCAAAAGAGCTGTTTTAAAAATGATCCTTAGGTTAGAAGGTTATTTTGAAAAAAATTGAAAAGAGATTTCAGTTTATGATGAAGATGTCTTTTAATGAAAAATTAGCAAATGCTATATTAGGGGGAATTTTCTCCCACCTCTCCCAAGGCTCTTTTACTCTGGAATTGTAGAGAGGAACATGAGAATTTCTATGGTCTGAATGCGTGTGTCCATATGTTAAAATCTAATCACCAATGTGATGGGATTAGAAGGTGAGCCTTTTGGGAAGTGATGAGGTCATGATGGCAGAGCCCTTGTGATTTAGATTAGTGCCCTTGTAAAAAAAAAAAGCCCACAGGGAACTATCTTGCCTCTTGTACCATGTGAGGACACAGCTAGAAGGCTCTGTCTATGAACAAGAATGCCCACCCGCCCTAGACGCCAGATCTGCGAGAGCCTTGATCTTGGACTTCCCAGCTTCCAGAATGGTGAGAAATAAGTGTCTGTTGTTTATAAGCCACCCAGTTTATGGTATTTTGTTATAGCAGCCTAAATGGACTAGGACAAGAATAAAGATGTGTTAGCCACCATTTCGTCCACTATTTTCTATGGCAGTATATTAGGGAGGCTGGATATGGCAGGAAAAAAAGCAAATGACAGGCTAATTATAACATGCTTGGCAGCACCCACAAACCAACAGGGAAAAGGCATGCAAATAGCAGCATCAGCAGTGAAACCGGCAACTTGGGAGTGGGAAGATGGCTGATAGGCAGGTGATCACATTAGATTCGGAATCAGCTTCTGCTTGGATGGGAGTTGGCATATTTCAAACAAAATATTAACTGCTCTGGAGTTAGCCAAGCTAACTGTTGGGCTTGAAGAAATTAGGAGGTAAAGAGACAGTAGAATTAGGAGTTCCCTTTTAAAGGTGCTTTAGGGGTGAATAATATCTCAAAAATAGTAGCTTAAGTGTTTCAATGTCACTAATGTACAAATTTAGGAAGTATCTTGAAAAGTAGGAAATAATTACGGAGCCCATTAGAATTTTACAGCAGTTGTGGGAAAAATAGTAGAAATAACCTCTCCAGATTTAATGAGGGAGTACATTTAAAAGCAAGTTTTGATACATTGAGCATGCATTTATGACAGAGGGTATTTTGTTTAATTATCCTATTCACGAAGAGTATTGTGCCTCATATGGAAGATGAATACAGGTAGGCTACACGGTTATTTCCTTTTATAGGATGCTAAAATAAAGAAAATTGGAGGACAGTAATGATGAGTATTTTAAAAGAAGAACTTATAAAATAAAATGGAGTTTGGTATTTTTATAATTTAAAATTACACAAGAAATTTATTCATACTATAAAAGACTTGGAAATTAGAAGAAAATCCAGCAACAATCCCAAGATCTCAATCATAATCACCGTGATTATTTTGGTGTTTTCTTTTTTGTATTAAAATGTATTTTTAGGCTGGATGCAGTGGCTCATGCCTGTAATCCCGGCACTTTGGAAGGCTGAGGCGGGAGAATTTCTTGAGCCCAGGAATTCGAGACCAGCCTGGGCAATATAGAGAGACCTTGTCTCTACAAACATAAATAAATAAATAAATAAAAATAAAATAAAATTAGCCAGGCGTAGTGGCACGCACCTGTAGTCCTAGCTACTTGGGAGACCAAGTTGGAAGGATTTCCTGAGCCCAAGAGGCCGAGGCTGTGGTAAGCTGTGATTATGCCACTGCACTCCAGCCTGGGTGACAGAGTGAGACCTTGACTCAAAAAAAAAAAAAAGTATTTTAAAGCGTAGGTTTAGTTGTAGTCAATACATGTTCTTCTTCTTCTTTTTTTTACTGTCTTTTGTTATTCAACATTCTATTATAAATAAGTAACAAAGATTATAATTTTAAAATGTTTAGCACTGTTTTTTTCCTTTACTGGGTATTCAACTTTTGTGCCTAACTTTCCCAGGCACACAAAAGTATGAGGTTGGTATAGAATGAATGCCCCAACCCAGAAGGCCAGACACTTGCCTGTTGCTGACTCTGTATCTCTCCCACAAGTCTTCTTTGATAACTAAACCTTGGTTTTGTTCAGGTAGTTTCCTTTGCATGATTCATGTGAAGGTGCCCCATCTGTGGCTTAAGGCTCATTCCTTGGTCTGGGAGATGAGATGTGAGGATAGGAGGTCTTTCCTTGTTCTTGAGAAGACAATGGAAGAGATGGTTCTGTTCCACTACATCCAGGCTTGTGCCTGTGAATGGGAGAATCAAGTTACAAAAGGATCCTAGGATGATATAATATTAATGAGCTCCTAAATCAATTCATTCTGAAGCCTCTGGACTTCTTTACTGTTTAAGCATATTTGAGTTGGGTTTTCTATATTCATAGCTAAAGGATCACAACGGAAAGACCAAGGTCATATTTTGTTTTGGCCTTCAAAATAGGATTATGCTGTAAGTCAAGAGCATTGCAAGTCAGGCTTGAGAGAAGGCTTACTCAATTCTCTAACCGCTTCCTGACCTTCACCCTCCTCAGCATGTTGACAACTGAATCTGGAACATTCAGCTCAGTGTTTTCCAATTGTCTTCTCAAGAGCAGGTAGTACAGATTCTCCAGCCAACTAGTAAGACTTAACTGAGACTTGGAAGAAAGAAAATGTCTGTTTTAGGGGCAGTGAAGGGAAAGCTCAACCTGGGCCCAGGACATTGTGGGATTGTGGGAGGGATAAGGACAGAGGAATGGGGAGAAAGAGAGAGAGAGAGAGAGAGAGAGAGCGAGAGAGAGAGAGAGTGAGCACTCAGATATGAATTTCCTGAGCTCCTTTTTCGAGTTTAAATGCAGAGTAGTAGAGGTATTCATCAGGGTGTTCCTGAGCAGAAAGAAGGGGATGACAGCCTTCTCTCCCCTTGGCTATAGTCAGAGAGAAGTGGTGCGAGATGATCAGGCAAAGGATAGGAGGCGGAAATTAGTTTAGTTTAGTACAATTTAGTTTTTGAGTACTTCCTATGCAGCACAGATGCTAAAACAAGAGCCACTGGACTTGTTTAAGGCAGAGGTAGGGATGGATGCTGGGTCAAAGGGCCAGATGGGAACATGGCTGAATCTCAGAGTTCTTCGGCAGTGAGCTCTGGGACAGGACTGTGTTATCCATGAAGTCCTTAATGTACCCAGACAGGAGAGACCAGATCATATAACAGCTGAAGATCTCATGCATGAATGCAAAAGGGCATTCTAGAGATCAGGCAAAGTCACCCTGCTAAGTTAAGCTAGTTATGATCCATCCAAGGCTGGGAGCCCTAGTCTATCTCTTCAGTGCCATCATATGCTCCTATATAACCTTTTATAAATGGAAACAGGCAATTTTATCCAGGAAAGCCTGAATAAAACCCTGAAAGGATTATTATTATTAAATTATATTTTATTGTTATAAATATATAATATGACTATATGAAACAAGTATATAATATTATAATACATGTACAATTAATATTATATTAGGTAAATATAGAACATCATATTATTCATAAAATATATTTTGTGTTTGGATTGGACGAAATTTCAAAATGGACAAAACTGAAAAGATCTATTTTTTTTCCCCACTTGATCAATGAATGGGGGCTCAGCTGGTGACCAAATTATTATAGAAAATATATGGATAAATTTTCTCTGTGTTTTGAAATTAAAGCATGAGTTAGGTTATATTTTTTCTGTGCCTCAACATAGTTTTCATAACTATGGTTTATAATAGTGGCAACATAGTCCATTAATATCGTGTTTTATGATTTAGTTTAGTGGCTACCAATCACTGTGTGTTTAAGTCAATCTAAGTAATACTGTGACATCTTTGGGCAAAGAGATTTTCCTGCACTTTAGATTACTTCCTGAATTTGATTTCTGTAATGGGTTTGCTGACTCCAATGAAGTGATCATTTTGACTTTATGCCAAGTTATTCTCCATGAAAGGGGATTCTAATTTACATGGCCACTAGCATCAGAGCATCTATTTTTGTTTCACTTCTTCTCTGAAACTTAATGTTAAATATTCTTTTCTAGTGTAAGTGAAAAACATTCTGTATTGTCTTAACCCATATTTATTTGATTATTAGGTTAGTGGAGTATTTTTTAAAATGTTCATTTGCTATCTATAATGATTATTTGATACTTATGAGCTTTTAAAATATACAGTATAAAAATGTCTTACCTCTAGAAAGCCAAAATGGAAATATGTGTTTATTACAAAGTACAGTAGTTCAGTGGATTCAATATTCAGTTCTCTGTGCCTGTTGGGTGACGTTAAGAAGAATGGAAATGAATGAAGATGTTCAGAAGTTCATGGCACCTGTCTCTTTGGGAGTGCTCCATCCGTAAGCCTTAAAAAAGGTCTGCCCTGTGCTGTACTGGTAGGCTACCATACTATTTTCACTATGAATTTTCCGAATAGCCTATAAGAAGGAAATTTTACAGAACAAACAATATAACCTCCCATCCCTGAAAACCACCCAACAGCCAATACTGTAAAGTGTCACTGTTTTTGTCTTTTTTGCTTCCCTTGTTTGCCCTCGATGGCACATCCCAGCAGGCACGGTCTGCTGATTTGACCTGCTTTGTGGGTGGTGCAGGTTCCTGTCCTTCTCATTCCAGCACACCACACTGGGTGGGGTGCTGTGGTATTTTCCAGGGCGTCACTACCCCCCTTTGGATGTCAGCTTCTGAGGAGCCAACAGGAGGGCCAGAGGATGATGGAGATCTCTCCCTAACTCTGCCATTCTTCACAACTTTGCACTCATCTCAGTTATCTTCAGTTCACTCTCACTAGACGTTGTCAAGAAATGTGACATGCTATCAGTGGGGAGTCTGCTTTCAGTCACTGCTAGAGTAGATTTGCCTTGGGAGGAGCATGCCTCTTCCGGGGAGTTAGTCCTGAAGGGAGAGATCAGAGTGCAAAGTCTTTCATCTGTTAGACTGGGCTATATATATGAATATTAAAATTCACCTGATTTTGAAAAACATTCTAAAACAATTTGGCAATATTAAGAAAGAAATCAACAACAGAAGAAAAAGAGCCTTTATCCTTCCAAATAGTCCCAAATAATTACAATACAAAGCCAGTTTGCTTCCTTTACTGCTGTTGTTACTTACCTAGGTGTGTAAATGAACTCTCCAATGCTGTGTGAGGCAGCAGTCCTAGGGTGAAGTCATCTTTTAATGTGTTCTGATCAGGCTACCATATATCACTGGGCTTAGTTATTTTCTCACTTGTGGAATTAGGAGGTTGGGCTTTTCGATCTCTTCTAATTATTAATACAATTCTATTTTATATTTGCCCCAAACTGAGTAATAATAATCCTGTATTTGAACAATGGAATGAATGGCTCTCAAGAGGTTTTTATTTGTTTGTTTGTTTTTGAGAGTATCGGGAAATTAGATAAATGTTAAAATAGTTTAATAGGAAAAAATTGTAAAGTGCACAGATGTTCGGTAGGCAAAAGATTGGTAGACATGAATAGCAGCAAATTAGAGACATTTTGAAAATCGATAAAACAAAAAGCAGCCAATTCTATTTTGGATTGTAAAGATGAAACAATGTGTTCTGGAACAGGAAGATGATATATCCAGGAATAGATATAAATTGGAGGGTGGCCTGACTGACAAATTTAAGACCGCGAAGGGCACAGATCTAATTGAGCATCTTCTTCTTTGTGTGTGTTTTCTCACGTCAGTTCAGTAGGTCACTGGCGCTGATTGGATGGATGAAAGGAAACTGCTTTTCTCTCTCTGGGTTCTCTGCACATAGATTCACTGCCCTTGTATTTCAGCAACAGAAGCAGAACTCAGACTCAAAATGAGAAGTTTATGACAAACCAGGTTCTGTAGTTGAACACATAACACAGAATAATGAAATTTCCTCCTTGGAAACCAGCTGTTGCCCTTGAGGTTAAGAAAATTTTTTCCCCCTGTGCAGATTCATGCTTTAAATGCACAAACATGATTAGTATTGACTTTGACTATATTACCATAGTTTCAGATCTTTCGATTTATCTGTTGTAAATTGTTTGACACTGCTTTGAAAACATTGCCCTCCTTTAATTACTTATTGGTAATTTATTAGAAAAAAGGAAGTAAACTAATCAAATGTTCACTATAAGAGCAGACACAGAAAGAAGATCATTTAAATGTATGTTTGAAGACAGTCTTCCTTCTGTGGCATTTCTCAGTCATATTTTGCTTTGCACTGAAGAATATTTCTTTGTTGGAAAGTTTGGAAGTTTATGATTGCCTTGTGGAAGATTTTTCTTATAGAATATTTTACGAGGAGCCCTAACTGAAGGCCTGCTTCTTTCTGGCAGTCTTCTCCTCTGCAGAGTTGTTAGAACGTTTAAACCCTTTTAAGCCACACTTTATAGACCAATTAAATCTGAGCTCCTGTCATAATTGGTCTAGGAGCACTTTTCTTGGATACAGTGTTTTGTATGGTCCTTTTATTCACTAAAAAACAAAATAATTTTTTTCTGATTATAAAGATAATTTATGCCTTTATAAAATTTGTATTATATAAAGACAAAGTAAGAAATAAAAATGTTTCATAATTCCACCCTCAGAAATAATTGCTATTATCAATATGCTATGTATTTCTCCATAATTTATTATGTATTCCTTGAACACATTTTTAATCATATGTGTTTATTTCCTTTGTTTTGTCTCTTTTCAAATCTCAACTTTTTTTCTATTTAACTATGTATCTTGTTTATCTATCTATCTCTGATACTTTATTTTCTCAATGGTGGCAACTATTTCATTGTAGTGGTTTGTTAATTTTGTGGAAAATATGAACTTTTATGGTTTATTTTTTGGGGTAAAGTAAGTGAGAGAGTTTATGGAAATAATGAAAGTATAAATATATTTCTTGAGAGAATAGTCGACATTGTAATCTCTATTTTCTCACTCTCCTCTGTTGCAATCTGGTTCTGCTAGAATTGCTTATCCAAGTCAATATTGAGTTACTCTTGCTGAATCCAGTAAGCATTTTAAAAATCTTCTTATTACTTGACCCTGTCTAGTTATTTGCACCTTCCCTCTTGTAACATTCTCTTCTTTTGGTTACTGGGACATCTTCTCCTATTTTCTTCCTTCTTGGCCTCTCTGCTCTAGCCAACCCCTTCATTCTGGAGTTCCTCAGGACTGGATCCTGGACCTTCTTCATGCCTGTGCTCAGGTAATCTGATCTTTTCCATGATTTTAAGTACAATATCTATGCTGATGCCTCCAAGCTTTCTAACTCTAGTTAGGTATTTCTGCTGAGTGCAGGACTCATACCTAACTGCCTTCTCAACATCTCCCTTTGGATGCCTCACATGTGCCTTAAATTAAGCTTTACAACTAAGCTCTGAACTGGATTAAAAAAATGTGGTACATATACGTGATGGAATATTATGCAGCCATAAAGAAGAACAAAATGATGGACTTCACAGCAACTTGGATGAATTTAGAGTCTATGAAACTCAGTGACCTATCACAGAAACAAAGAGCTGAGTGCCACATGTTCTCACTCATAAGCGGACCCTGAACATTTATCATAATACCCTAAGAAAGGGATTGGTAGTAGCCGGAAACTGCCAGAGGACACATAACATTAATAAGGGTACCTGATTGCAAACCAGGCAAAGTGGGGACCAACGGGAGGCTCCAAACTTAAAAAAAAAAGGAAAACAAAAACCAAAAAAACCCTGAGCTCTTGATGTCCTCCCCAAACCTGTCTTTTTCATCTGGACATATGGTTTCCTTGTCCACCTGGTCACCAAGCAAGAACCTGGTAGCGATCCTTGTCTTCTCTAATGTATCTTACTTGTCTTTTCCTTTAGCAACCCCACACTGGTCCCAGCCTCCATCATCTTTTTCCCGGTCTATTGTTTTAGCACTCTACTAGTCCTGTATATGCCACTCTAGCTATTCTATTTGAAATGTAGTACTCAGCGTGAAAGCACAAATCAAGTCTTTGTGCTGCTAAAAATCCATCAGAAGCTTTTCATTTTTCAAAAATATGGTCCAACTCTTTATCATGGCGTGCAGGATGCAGAGTTGTCTGGCCCTTGTTTTCATCTTCATCCTGGTGTCTCAGAGCACTCTCTCCCTTGCTTTTTCTGCTCTTGGTGAAAAGGGGCCCCTGAAGCTCCTTTCATTCAGGGACTTTTGCCACCATTCATTTACTTATTCATTCACACAATCATCCATTCATTCAACACACATTCACTAAGCCCTAACAAAGAATGTCAACCACTGAGATAAATTTGTCTGTGAAGATTGCACAAATGTCTTTCCAGCATGTCATTTACACTCATCTTTTAAAAAACAGGACCTTAGCTTCACTAGCCTTGCCTACTAGCCAAGACAAAATTTCCCTGGAGGTTGTTGCTGAATACTTGGAGAGGCCAGGTTAGCGCCAACCACCTATCTTGCCTCAGGCAGTTTTTAATTGTCATATTTTTTGTTATTATTTTATTCTTCACCCAAGAAAAATGTCAGAAGTAAAGGGAAGGTAATCAAGGTATGACTTAGGTTACACATTCATAATTTTTTACATTAAAATGCTCATTAATTTTTTCTGTGCTATGTCTGAGAAGCCTACCTCCTAATTTGAGTCTAGAAATCCCAGTCTGCTGAGAGATCTTTATCTCTGGGGTGAAATCACAAATGGCTATTCCTGAACACTTTGCTCACTGTAATCACAATCCCCGACTTAAAGTCATCACACTAGAAAGGCAAATGGACCTGGGCTACTTCAAAGACCGAGTAGCCCTGGACTTTGTGTCATGTTATTGCCAGTGTTGAGTATGGATCTTAATGAAATGTAAACACATCTCATGGATGTTGAGTAGGAAGAACAACTCCCGATCTGTTCTCTTTGGAGTCTGCACTGATCGCCATGTTTTTCTCTGTGAATGAGAAAAGAGAGTTTTGTCTTTTTAAAATTCTATCTCTATTCTCATGAGGAAGCTGGGTTCTGCTTTCACACTTCCTACTTTCATGTTCCACTTTGCACTGACTAAAGGAAAAAAAATCTGAGAAATAGTTCTCAAATCCTGACATTGTTGGAATGTATCCATTTCTAGCCCTCTTGAAGTTAGAATGATGTTATTTGACAGTGGTGGAATGACGTATCATGATATTGATTTTTGGCTCTTCCTGTCATTTTTGCCTCCCCTTTCCTTCCAGGTGGCTGGGCTCCTATGCTTACTTGCCATAGAGGAGGGTTTGTTGATGGCTGGAAAAATAAATGGAACAGTTTGTCTTTCTGGCTCCCTCCCTCCCCCAGGAGGCTGAGTTCCTTGAGGGGGAGTGTGCTAGTCAGGGTTTAGAGGAAAGAGGAAAGGAAGACATAGCTAAGAACATCAGAGATCACTGTTCTCAGCTGCACCCAGTGGAGGCAGCCAGACCTCAGGGAAAAGAGTCTCATGGAGCAGCAGGGAAGCTGAATTAGGCCAGGGTTCTCAGCCTCCCGCAAAGACTTCTGCCTCAGTCAAAACCCAGAAACTGAGAGATGCCAGACTTCAGATGAGGTGGGCAGGGAACATGGCTGTCTCAGTGGTAGCTGCTGTGGACCAAAGATGAGAGAAGGGTCTTTTCATCACAAAACCTGAAGACCTTTCTATGTCCCCAAGAGTGAGAGTGTGTAGCAAACTCCAATGATGACTGAGATTGACTCTCCTGCTATTGGGGCCAGAAGGTGCTCCCAGTTTAAATGCATTTATTTTAAGACAAGAAAGAACTGGTAGATTATTTCATGTTTGAAATTGTAGAATAGGAGTCATAATTACATAAAAAAAAAAAAACAACTGCTTGAGCCCAAACTGAGATGTCAAGAGGTAACCTTTCTCCATATCCCTTTCTTTTAGCATACATATATCATAATAGCGTATGCTGTTGGTTTTACACTTTTAAGAATTTGCCTCAGGGTGGAGTACATATTCTATTTTTCTTCTTAACTGTGTGCTTCACAATCCCCAACTTAAACTCATCACACTAGAAAAGCAAATAGACTTGGGTTAAAGAGCAGGTCAAAAACTATATGGAAAACAATGTTTTACAATGAACTTCGGTAGAGCATAGCAATATAAATACAATAATTACACATTCACACCTCTTTGGTTGCTGAGGTATCATCTAATAATGTCTAACAATTGACTGCCCAGCAGGTGCACTCCAAACGTAATGATGTTCTTGAAGCTTTTCTTCACAGAATCATTTCTCAAATGTGTACAAATTGCTTTGTTCCGGTGTAGAGAGCCCTTTTAGCATCTTAACTCAGATTTCAGAGGAAGACTCATTCATTAGGACTTTTTCAGACAAATTCCTCACTGACAGGGAAGACTGCTGACTCATTACTGAGATAATACTAAAGTTCAAACTTCGTGTACATCTGATCTCTTCGACACTCCGTGAAGCCAAAGTTTTCATTCCCAAGTTTATAATGTTTCACTTTTGTTGATTTTTGTCTTGTGTCTCAACTATGTTAAAAAAAGGTCTTACGGATAGGACAATATCATGGTATGTTTTCTTCTTTCTTTTCTCTCTCCCTTTCCCCCTCCTGCCTTCTTTCCTCCCTCTTTTCTTCTCTCTCTCTTTCCCTCCCTCTTTCTTTTCCTCCCTCCCTCCCCTTATTTCCTCAACTAACTACATCCACAGTTTTTAGCATCTCATAGCATAGAACAGGTGCTCAATGTCATTCTCCCTGCTAGACTATAACCTGTGAGAGGCAACTGTTATCTTGTCATCATTATATCCTCAGTTTCTGGGGATGCTCAATAAATGTTCTGAGTAAACAAACAAACAAACAAACAAATAAATAAATAAAATTTCATTGGTCAGTTGACTGATTCAGCGGATCATCAACACTATTTGAAAGACTTACTAAAGTTCTAAAAACTCTGGAGAAACCCCAAAGCAGTGGCTGTTGAATGTATAAGCAGCTGGTTCTCTTTTGCAGTGAAGACAGAGTCCTGTCTCAGTTGAACAATTAAATTAAGATATTTGGGTATGATTCTACTATGTGTAGAACTTTCCTAGATAGAGCAAGAAGCATCATTATATGGGAAATGGTTGAGAATGGAAAACTCTTTTTACTCTGATGTCCTTTTAGAATATACTCCCCATTATAACCCTTATCTTGGCAATGAGTTTGCAGTGCTGGTCTCTGTGTTTCCTTGGGCACATGAATTTGGTGTAGAACTGTGTATGTTCTTAACATGGGTTGAGAAATTGTCAGAATGAGTTGCCTTATGAGAACCAAATGGAGTTATTTTCTAACAGCATTGCTTTTGGCTAAGTTAACATTTTCCTGGTTTTTTTTTTTCCTGAGTCAACTGAATTTCTAACAAATGTTAGCTGAGCCAATGGATCTATTTCTAAAACATATCATATGGTGAACTCAATGAGACAC
Organism: Tarsius wallacei; assembly: GCA_963574415.1. Classification (NCBI taxonomy): domain Eukaryota; kingdom Metazoa; phylum Chordata; class Mammalia; order Primates; family Tarsiidae; genus Tarsius; species Tarsius wallacei. The sequence continues at coordinate 4,360 of CAUYQG010111597.1, read as the reverse complement.
TGGTATTAACTGTCTCTTATGTGGATTTTGAAGGCTGATAGCATGTGTTTATGTTTAGTTTATCAGAACTTTGAGAGGCTTTTTGGAGTTTTTTTTTCTTCAAACATCAAAGTCCTTTTAATACATAGTATGTTTATGGATTTGTTGATCTTAAGAACAGTGTTTTTCTAGGAGTTAAAAAAAAAAAACACAAAACAAAGAATAACCTGGGGAAAAAATCCTCTAAGAATATCACAGAGGATGGCCAGGTGCAGTGGTTCACTCCTGTTATCCCAGCACTTTGGGAGGCCGAGGTGAGAGGATTGCCTGAGCCCATGGGTTCAAGACCAGCCTGGGCAACTTGGCAAGACCTCATTTCTACAATTAAGAAAAAAAAAAAAAATTAGCTGGGTATGATGGCACATGCCTGAAGTTCCAGCTACTTGGAAGAAAGACTAAGGTGGAAGGATCACCTGAGCCCAGTAGGTCGAGGCTAAGCTAACTGTGAGTGTGCACTTCAGCCTCGATGACAGAGTGAGATTCCAACTCAAAAAAAAAAAAAAAAAGATGTATAGAATCTCACAGAGGTAAACAGCATGTCACTCAAGTAAACTTTATTACTTTGCAATGGACCCACTGTTTTTATCTTATTTCTTTATTTTTTCCCAGCTTTATTAAGCTATAAGTTATCTTTGGAAACTTATTTCTCTTGACTCTTATGTATTTTTCCTTTTAACCAAAACCTTTATTTTCTGTAAATATACTTTGGTTCATGCTATTTCCTCTCCTTGTTGTTACGATTTTTGTCCTTCTCTACTTTCCTTTTCTTTATTTCCATATTTGGAGACAGACTTTCTTTTCCAGCTTCTCTTTTTCTGTCTGTGTCTTTTAACTGTTAATCAGTATTTTGTATACATCACTTCATTCCTACTAGAGTGCAATGAGCTTCAGGGCAAGGAGAATGTTTGGTTCTTATCTAGACACTCCATAATTCAGCATAGCATCCTGTACTTAGTAGATTCTCAGTTCATGTTTGTAAATGGATTAAGCTTTTTTTTTTTTTTTTTAATTTTTTTGTGGTGACAAGGTCTTGAACCCCTGGGCTCAACCAGTCTCCCACTTCAGCCTCCCAAAGTGCTGGAACTAAAGATGTGAGCCACCACACCCAGTGAGGAATGAACTTTTCAACAATTAAGATTATGTCATGTGTAGGAAGCATTTGGGGAACTGACTGAGGGGAGCAAATGAAGAATCTGACTGGAAATAATGGTACAAATTTATGTACCCTCAATACCCAAATCCAAAACTATAGTCAGCTCTGAAATAGTGAGATAGCTTCATTGTGGACCAATTCACCCTTTGATTGAGATCACTGATGCAGAGTTGTGTCTGAGAGACCTAGGTTAGCCTCATGTCCTTGTAAAAATGACAGAAATCTCAGTAACGCCACTTGCAAAATGGGAAAACAGCCCTCAGCTAGTGGGGAATTATTGTAAGGACTCAGTGAGTACATAAAGATGTTTTCAGTGTTTGGTATGATGAACACTCAATAAATGCTAATTAGTCAATAATGATTCAGCCTGACCTGGAGAGACTCAAGTGTCTCTGAGGCCTCCACATTAGACTCTGAGCTTTGACTAGAGACATCATAGTTAGAACCCAGAGCTTCGTGGGCTACTTTCACTTGGTTTGGGTATCAGTCTGATGACCAGCTCTGCTCTTCACATTGACATTACCTTTTGTCCTTTGTTTAGGACAACAGCCCCGAGAAATGATTGCAGTCTTCCTCAACAAGTCTACAACTCTTTCTAGCCTGGTGCCTCTGTCTGATGGGATCATGGGAATCTGACTGTGAGCTACTCCATCATACTTATCCTCCCAGCCCTGCTCAGAAGAACTCAGGGGACATGGGGAACTCTTCCTGACAAAGGGCCACACTTTACTTCTCTAGGGGTGCTGAAATGTGCAGATCTTGTTCATGTTCATGAGGTGCCATTACACATTCCCAAGAAGCAAACATAAAGCCTGATGTATGATTCATATGTGCAAATAGGCCTTACTTTATATGTTACTTCCTATTCTGTAATGTTATTTGTTATTCTAAGTGCACATATTGTAGTTTATTTTAGATAAATAAATATTGTATGTTGTAGTATATTTTAGATAATTAATATAATTTTTAAATGATCACTCATCATTACATTTGAGTGAGATAAGTAAGTATTCCATTCATTTTGAAAAGATGAAGTAGTGAGGTAACTTTCTGAGAAAAGTATGAGAAAAACTTCTTATGAAAGAAGAACTTAGGCAACTATGAGTCTTCTCAGTTGAAGAACCGTACAGTTACCCAAATCCTAGCCAACTTTCATCTTGATAAACTAGGCCTGGAACATGGACAAGAGGCTGTTTCTACTGCAGCGTGGAAACGAGACAATTCTACCTTTAAGTGACATTCACCTCTTGTGCACTTAACATTTTCATAACAATTTGTCCAAACTCTACAGAAAAAATTGCTGAGATGTGAATGCTCTGAAATGAGTCATGCTGTACTCAAAGGAATTACGTTATTCTTATTTCTATGGGCTATTGAACCCAAACATTTGATTTATTTCCTGTCATCTGTTTTCTAGACTGTGTGTTGGAGGCTGCAAGGGGGTGAGTGAATTTTCATAACACCCTAGAGTTGGAAAGAACATTAGGGAACATCCCCAATACAAGAAGCCCTACTGTGCTACTTCTGACCGAGGGACCTTATGTGCATTTTGTACATTTTCAATGATGTACTAACTTGCCCCATTGGCCTATTTAGTTTCCAAATAGTTTGAATTCTTAGAAGGTTTTTCCTTTCTTTTCTTCTTCTTTCTCTCCCCCTTTCTTCTTTTCCTTTTCTTTCTGTTGTAAGTGAAAATCTGACTTTTTAATTTTTTGAAATTTAAAAAATTATTTATTTATTTATTTATGTTTTTAAAAAATCTGACTTTTCTCTACTTTCACTCACTGGCCCTTCAAAGCCATATAGAATCATCAGACCTTTCTTCTACACATCTGCCTATTTTGTGATTGACATCAACTCTTGTACTAGCCCCAGGGTGTCTGGAGTCAGGGGTAAACATCCTAATTTCATCATTCATTTTTCAGCAACAAGATTCTTGGCCCTTCACTCTCTTGGGAATACTACCATGATGAGCTTTTATCAAATCATAAATGAATGTTATCGGTATGGATACTATATTTAGAATTCAGACGAAAAAGAAGGGTCTGGATGTGACCTGAGTAGTGTTGCAGACTGTGACCTACACCTTCCAAGTCCTAAGCATTTACTTCTATTAGTTATTCATAGAACTATTTAGCATTATACTTCTACTAAATTTACAGTTGCACCACTTACATCATATTACTGGTTAATATTGTAATGGCAAAACACCCCATGGGACTTTTGAAAAATTAATCTTTTTCTTACAACAGAAATAAAATATTATTATAGAAACTTTAGAAAAGTCCGATGAGAAAATAGAAAAAAAAAATTACTTAAGTAAATTCTTCATACTTTAAAAATGTTTTTGTTTGTATGTTTTATGAAAGTACATATTCCAGACACACTGATTTGCAATCTGTTTTTAAACCTTTTTTTATGTCATGAAAAAAAAATCTTTCCATGCTGGTAAATAAGAAATGAATTTGTTGTCTTTAATGCCTTTATAGTATTTCATTGTGTGAATGCACCATAGTTTAACTATTTCTCTACTGATGGTTAAGTTGTTAACAAATTCTTTTCTATAATAAATGCTGTGATGAATGGTCTTGGAAATACACATTTGCATACTTATTTGACACATTTCTGGTAGGAATTTATGTCAGAATATGCACAGCTCCAGAAAGTGTTGATTAATTTGCACTTCTTCTAGCAGCCCATGAGATCATCTGTATTGAGAGCCTTTTTTAATACAACCAGCTTCTTTTTTTAAAAAAATAAAGATGTGGGTTACAATTCAGGGTTAGTATACAAAAGTTGATTATGCAGGTACCCTTGTTGATGAGGCGTACCCCTGTTTCCCCTAGCAGTTTCCCTCAACTGCCAATCCTAACCCCCCTCCTCTGACAGTTTCCTACTACTGCCAATCGCTTTCCTATAGTACCATAATTGTTCAAGATCTGCTTATGAGTGAGAACATATGGCACTCTGTTCCTTGTTTCTGTGATAGATCATTGAGCATGATTGACTCTAAATCCATCCAAGTTACTGCAAAGTCCATATGTTTGTCCTTCTTTATGGCTGCATAATATTCCATTGTGTATATGTACCACATTTTCTTTATCCAGTCCAGCTTCGATGGGCAACATGGTTGGTTCCAAGTTTTTGCTATTGTGAGTAGAGCTGCAA
>CAUYQG010111595.1:0-20249 GCA_963574415.1 Tarsius wallacei | reverse complement strand
ATCCAAGAAAACCAAGAGGCTGGGCTCGGTGGCTCAGCCTGTAATCTCGCGCCTTGGGAGGCTGAGGTGAGTGGATTGCCTGAGCCCGCGGGTTCGAGACCCGCCTGGGCAACTTGGTGAGACCTCATCTCTACAATAAATCAAAAAACTAGCCGGGTGTGGTAGCGTGCGCCTGTAGTTCCAGCTACTAGGAAGGCTGAGGCGGAAGGATCGCCAGAGACCAGCAGGTCGAGGCTGCAGTGGCCGGAAGCGGCCACTACACTCCAGTCTAGGCGACAGAGTGAGACTTCAACTCGAAAAAAAAAAAGAAAAAAAAGAAAAAAGAAAACCAAGAAAAGTCCCTTGGGGTGAGATCAGGTGAATAGGAAGGGTGGGGGCATGAGGATCACGCCGGTTTTGGGAAGGTACATTGTCATGGTGGAAGAACAAGTCACCTTTGCCACAATTCAGGATGTTTCTTCTGCAAATTATGACACAACTGTCTCAAAATTTCAGAAAAACTTTGGTTGATTATTTGATCCAGAGGAACACATTCCAAGTGTACTACAAGGGGTTCACCCCCCAAAAGATAGTTCCATTTTATTGGGATTTCCCCCTGGTATATAACATATATGATACATGAATTTATGATTATTCATCAAATATTTGTCAAGGTAGAATATTATATATTGTTACATATAAGGTATATAATAAATATTACATTATTTATATATAATGTATACATATTAAACTAACATTAATATTCTTGAATGAATAAATACATAATCCTTATGGTCAGCTTAGCCTGGTGCGTTTTCTACTTATTCTATTTTCTCTCCTTTGTCCTGCACTTGTGACTCTGGTGTCAGTCAAAAGATTCTGGTGGGGGGCGGGGATGCACATTCAGGCTGTTTCTAGAGAAGTGATGTAATGGAAGCATCTATATTTTCAATTTCTACGAATAAACAACCTGTGATTCTCAATTACTGAAAGAACAAATTCCCTTTGCTATGATAACTTCCTATCACTAGGATGACAGTTTATTTTTCTAGGATCTTCTGGACTTTAAAGCATTTTTGATTCATCCTCGTCACAACTTAGCGTTGAACTGTAAGCCATAGGCAATTGCTTTATAATTATGATCAAATACACTTTTCTCAAAAAGAAGTAGAATATGTGGGTGAGGCTATAGTATCACCTTTCTACAGAAGATCATTTATACATTCTGCCTGAAAGTTGAACTTGCCACTAGTCTTTCCTGGTAAAAGACATATACTGTATATTATTCATCTTTTATTTTGGCAACAAACTGAGAGACAAATAATGACAACAAAATCCCCAGCATTCTTTTTTTAATGAGAAAGAAATCTACAGTTGTGATCAGACAATAAACTGAAGACTAAGACAGGAGTCTGGGAACATTCACTCTGTTAATTCAGATTGTAGATGGAATTCAAGCAACATTCCCACACTGGAAATTGGGTAGGAGATGACCATTAAAACCAAGAATTCAGGAATGAAGAGTCCATAATTATATATTGCCTTATTCAGGAACCAGTGTAGACAGAGATCTCTTCAATGAAATAACTCCAGTTTGTGTATGGAAGAATATACATATATATGTATTTCTTTGTTGGTTGAATAAAGTTGTTTGTATTCCTGCTGTTGCTTTAAGACCCCAGCCTTTAGTGAGAGCTTCCATTTTCCCAGAACAGTTCAAATGAACATGGAATTGAAAACAGATGTGAGTTCCAGCATGTTATTGCACAAGGGCGAATGGGGCATAAGGAGGGAGAGGAGGGGGAGGTGGCAGGGACTGTGTGAGGGGACCTTCGGCAGCCCCAGGACTCTCATCACTCGAGGGGGTCTGAACTCCGAATTCCACCAGCCTGCACTCTGAAAATGAACTCTTAACAGAAAACAGATGGGAGCAGACCTGGAGTTGGGGGAGGGGAAATGGAGGGAGGCCTGATGAGGAGAGTGTGGTGAGGAAGACTGGAGAGCAAGTAGAGTCAAAACAGTGTAGAGTACGGGTTTATTAACATTCCTGGTGTAAGGAAATAAAAGTGCTTGAGGAGGTGATGGGAGCTGAGGGTGAGGTATGCCTGGGACACCTAGAGCCTCCTGCAGACAGAATTCCCACAGTTTTTGCTCTGCTGAGAAGAACCAATGGCATTCAGAAGTTCTAAGAGCAGGGAGAATCCATCCAGCTTTTTTTTCTTCTCTTGGCCTGGGAAATATCTCATCCAAACAGACCACTTGCTTTTGCAAATGCCAGTAGTCCTGATAAATCAAACTCACTGGAGTCAGCACAGTCCTCATGTTACTTTCCATAAGGGCTCTGTCTGAGCAGAGGCATGCCAAGGATCCTCTGTTGCGTGGGAGGAGGGAGCTGGGCTAGAGAAGAGTCTAGACAATAATACCTCCTAGGTTTTCCCATGCTGGGAATGAGGGCTAATTTGCTTCTGTCTTCTTGGACCCGCTTATCAGAGATTCGACAGTTCCCAGACTTGAATGAACCTTTCCACTGAAAGCAAAACAAAACAAAACAAACAAAAAATTCCCCAAAGCAGTTCCTCAGTAAATGTGAGGAAGTAGATCACCATACGACTGTAGTGAATCTAAGGAGAATGCCATTTTTGAGTTTTGCTATGCAGCAGTTTGAGAGTACTGCTTGAGGTGGGCGGATTTGGCCCTTGATGTACTTGTTGGCAAGACAGCTTTAAATGTTTTGAATAGATGCGTACTATATAATGATAAAGCAGTGGTTCTCAGTGAGAGGGTGGGGCTGGGGAGGAGCATTTTGCCCCCTAGAAGACATTTGGCAGTGTCCAAAAACATTTTTGATTGTCATAATTGGGGAGGAGGTACTAATATCTGTTAATGGGTAGATGCCAAGGTTGCTGCTCAATATCCTACAATCCACAGAACAGCACTCACAACAATGAATAATCATCTGGCCAGAAATATCAATCACGCTAATGTAGAGAAAACTGGATTATAACATAATGCATAATCTTTGTCATAATTTGTGGGCAGGGATGGTTCAGGTACATACAATTCAAAGATCATTTTAAAATATCATTTAAAGGACATATTTTTAAAACCCTACTCCACCAAAAAAATCCTTTATGATGATAATGATAAAATATAATTTTCTTAATAGCTATTAATTATATTGTACTCTATGCCAGGCATGATTTAGAGCACTTTACACATTAATAAATTTATTTCTCATAATAAATTTATAGGATAGCATAGGTAAGATTATTTTTCCAATATATAGAAGAGGAAACTGAGACACAGAGAGATTTAGTAATATGCCTGAGGTCACATAGCCAGTAAGTGTAGGGCTGACTTCATGGGTGTTTCGCCTGTGCAACTCCACAGGGCCCCATTCTCAGAAGGGTGTCATATTTGGATTAATGCTCTGCTATTGCTGTCTTAGAAGTCTTAATAATTATATCTTTGAACTTGTGTCTTGTAATTGAAGCTCGGTGGGACAAGTGTGCGTGTGAGCAGAGAAAGTACATGACATATGGATGTCTACTCTTCTTAGTTAACATGTAGTGTTGATGATGTTCTGAACACAGAAGTCCAGTGGATTTACAATGACTTTCAAAGCAAGTACAAGGTAAGCGTGTCACATCTATGACTAAGTGCAAGCACTAACATCCCCAAGAGTTTGCACTTTCTATTCAAATCAGAACTTGAATTAATTGCAGAAAGAAAGCAGTGGCATTCTAAGAGACACGCATGCCCAGACACCCTTGCTTACTCATGTTACTTCCCTGTATTAGCCAACTACTTATGCTTGTAACGATGACATAGAAGAAAATGGAAGGAGGGCAAGCCTTTTCCTGTCGGTTCTTCCTTGCTCATCAGTGAGGCAATGGCAGAGTGTTGGTAGAATGTGTACATATCCAGAAATAAAATAAATACAGTTGAATTAATTTTGTGCAGTTTCCACTGTTCTGGCAAGAACAAAACACATATATGAGCTATGGAATATGAATTTTGTCATTTCAGTGATTCTGCATGCAAGTTAAATACTCTTAGATTTGTATTTAAGCTGGTAATGTACAGTATAAAGATATATTTGTAAATTTGTAAAATTTGTGCCAATTATTTTTTATTTTAATTTTTTTCTTACTTATAATGGCACTTTCCCCTGATTTTTGCACAAGAGATCCTGAATTTTTATTTTGAACTGGGCCCTGTAAATTATATAGCTGACTCTGAGGGAAGGAACCATAATTTGAATTTTTGGCAGTATGGAGCTAGAATCTATGCTCTTATCTACAAGGATAATCATTTCCATTGTTGAATCAAATGTGGTAAAAAGCCAGGCTCGGTGGCTCAGCCTGTAATCCCGCGCTTTGGGAGGCTGGGGTGAGTGGATTGCCTGAGCCCACGGGTTCGAGACCCGCCTGGGCAACGTGGCAAGACCTCATCTCTACAATAAAAAAAAAAAAAAAAAAAATCAGCCGGGCATGGTAGCTCGTGCCTGTAATTCCAGCTACTCGGAAGGCTGAGGTGGAAGGATCGCCGGAGCCCAGCAGGTCGAGGCTGCGGTGGCCGGGAACGGCCACTGAACTCCAGTCTGGGCGACAGAGTGAGTCCAACTCAAAAAAAAAAAAAAATGTGGTTAAAAAAAAAAAAAAAAAGGCTATACTTTAAGAATTCCTCTGTGACCAGATGCCTTCCTGGGTACAAGTGGCACCCATTTGTTGGCGTGGTGAGGTTCAGGTTTATTTCTTCCAAATTGGAATTGTTGGCTCCTGTGAGAGGTGAGTCTGCAAGGAACATCTCCTGAGCAGTATGCTCAAAACTGTCTAATGGAGCAGCTAAGCTACCCTTCAATTAGTATGTTTTAGAATCACACTTTCTCATGATCGGTGGCTCCAGTCGATAGTAGTAGTAGATTTAATTTAATTTATTGATCCCTGTGATCAATGTGCTAGGCGTTTTACATGTATTATCTCAAATCAATCTGATGTCCTGAGTAAATGATGATCAGGGGTCTCATAGAAGAAAGTTCTAGAGCCATTATTGGAACCCAAGTCTGAATGATTTCCACAGCTCATTTAGTTGCAGGAAGGCCTGCCTTGCCTCACCTCTGCTCTAAAGGTATCCATGCATGGCCATTCTCCATCAGGTTTTTAATTGAACATTTTTTCAAGTTAAAATATTATGTAGAACAGTTCCTGTTGTTTTTCTTAAACATATCCAGCAAAACTGACATCTTTGGAAAGTTGAATTTCTTAAAAATACTTTTTAATTTGTAGCATTTTGGCTTAAAATTAAACTTACTGAAACAACTTGTAAAGTCCACAAGATTTACTCAGTGATGTTTATTGAAATAAGTACAAATAACTCAGAAATGTTTCCCCTTGAAATACATGAGGATGAAAAACTTGTTGTAAAATAATTCTCAAAAGAGACATTTTCTGGTGGGTATTTTGATGGTAGTGATGCCATTGGTCTTATCCTGGATGCAAACATGTATAAAATTGTTTGACTTTTGCTTTGAACAATTTTAAAACTCCAAGCATAGGTTTTAAAAGGGAAATGGCCAAAGAAAGACAATTCTAAGCAAACTTGATCTTAATCCACATTTGTACATTTCAACATTACTAAGATGATCATATTTGTCTTCAGGAATTGTATTTACAACCTTTGATTTATCATGTAAAATGAATAAATTGACACACAGTCTCCCCAGGATCTGTGATATAAGTGTGTTCTACCTCTCAGACCCAACTACTCATAGATATAGTTCACCACATGCTCCTCAAAAGATAAGATACTAGAGCAATGGAAAGGATGGTAAAGAGTGTTAAGGATGGTGGTACCTTACACACTTCAAAGGGTACATTTTCTTCAACGTTTTAGGTTTGCTCCTTTTTTTTTTTTAATTTTTATTTGCCAGCTTGTGGAAATGAGGATAGGAGTGGTTATCATTGCATAAGGATTCATATGTAGCTGGGCTTAATTCTCAGCACTTCTACTTACTATGCTTATTACCTTTTTTTCCCCCTTATTTAACTCGGTTGCATTTACCCAATCTCTTCAAACCCCACTTTCTTTAATCATAGATGTAAATAAAAGTAATCTACCCACTCTATAAGATGTTAAGAGAAAAAAATTTAAATTGACTGTCACGTGATAAATGCACTATAAATCAATTCATGGCATTTTTTTTACACTGTGGCCTTTCAACACTGATACAAGAAAAATGGCATTGCTAGTTATTTTATTCTTAAATGTAATGAACTATAATGAGATGTAACATAACGTGCTGAAATCTGCCCAATCTCTGCTGATACGAAAAACACCACAATACCAAAACATAATTGCCAAAATATTATAATTATTTTTGCAATATTATATTATATTATATTTAATCTTTGAGTTGGAGTCTCACTCTTATCACCAACGCTGGAGTGCAGTGGCATGCTCATGGCCACCCAAGCTTCGACCTGCTGGGTTCAGGGATCCTTCCACCTCAGCTTTCCAAGTAGCTGGAACTAAATGCGCGTGCTACCACACCCAGCTAATTTTTTCTATTTATTGTAGATATGAGGTCTCACCAAGTTGCCCAGTTTGTTCTTGAACCTGTGGGCTCAGGCAATCTCCTCACCTTGGTCTCCCAAAGTGCTGGGATTACAGGCTTGAGCCACTGTGCCCAGCCATATTTCATTTTAAAATGGTAAAAATGCTTGGCCACCAAGACACATAATTGTGAGCTACTGGATTTATTTTTTCAGTGTAGGATTTCATTTTATTGGGAAACTAGAAATTGGTATATTAAAAATAAAATTTACACATATGAATGTACAGGAAATGTGGTATAGAGTTTTGTGAGATCTTGATTTATGAATATAAAGCATTTCAAATTTCTGCTTAGGAATTCTTGTAGTTGACATTATAATATAAATATTGACAGATGTACAGTTTTCAAATATCTTCTCCCATTCTGTAAATTGCCTGTTTACTCTGTTGATTACTTCCTTTGCTGTACAAAAGCTTTTTAGTTTAGTTAAATCCCACTTACTTATTTTTGTTTTAGTTGCATTTGCTTTTGGGGTTTAGCCATAAATTCTTTGCCTCAGCTGATGTCCATAAGAGTTGTCCTAGGTTTTCTCCTTGGATTGTTACAATTTCAGGTCTGATGTTTAAGTCTTTAATCTATCCTGAGTTAATTTTTGTATATGGGGAGAGATAGGGATCAAGTTTCATTTTTCTGCATGTAGTTATCCAATTTTCCCAGAACCATTAGTTGAATAGGGTGTCCATTACCCAGTGTATATTTTTGTCTGCTTTGTCAAAGATCCCTTGACTGTAGGTATTTGAATTTATTTCTGGATTCTCTATTCTGTTCTATTGGTCCATGTGTCTACTCTTATACAAGTACCATGCTGTTTTGGTTACTAAAGCATTATGTATAATTTGAATAAAGTGATGCCTCCAACTTTGTTCTTTTTGCTTAGGATTGCTTTTGGAATAATATCTAGAATCTACAAAGGACTCAAACAAATCAGCAAGAAAAAAGCAAATAACCCCATTGAAAAGTGGGCAAATGACATGAAAACACATTTTTCAAAAGAAGATATACAAATGGCCAACAAACATATGAAAAAATGCTCAACACCACTCATAGTCAGGGAAAAGCAAATTAAAACCACGATGAGATACCACCTTACAACAGTCAGAATGGCCATTAACAAAAAATAAAAAAAGATAGATGCTGGCAAGGATGCGGAGAAAAAGGAATGCTTATATGCTCTTGGTGGGGATGTAAATTAGTACAATCTCTATGGAAAATGGTATAGAGAATACTATGCAGCTATAAAAAAGAATGAAATCATGTCCTTTGCAGCAACTTGGATGGAGTTGGAGATCGTCATCCTAAGTTAACTCACTCAGAAATAGAAAACCAAACACCGCATGTTTTCTCTCTTATGTGGGAGCTAAATGGTCACAAAGATGGAAATATCAGACACTGGGAACACCAATAAGAGAGAAGGGAGGGTTGGGTTCAGAAACTACTTATGGGGTACAATGTTTACTATCTGGGAAATGGATCACCAGAGTCTCAATCCCCACCACTACACAACAGGTCCATATAACGAACACACACGTGTACCCCTAAATCTAAAATAAAAATTTAAAAAAAAATCGATGTTCACATTGAGGTGAGTTTTACATATCATTGCTAATGTCTATTTTTCTCTTTGACTTAAGATTAATGAGTTAGAGAAGCGTATGTCTATATTACAGTATAATGTCTATATTAGCATAGACTAACTCTTTGGAGTAAAAAGAGTATGGAATGATTTTAATGAGTTCTTTTTTCCCACTAACCAATATTAACATCAGTAAAAAATCTAAATCTCCATCTATCAATTTTTTATTATAATTAAGCATATATCACATTTTATTCATCTTCTTAAAAAGTTTTTCTTTTCTTTTTAAAAATTGACATGATAACTGTCATTTGATGAGTTACATAGTAATATGTTTATGAGGTAGTAATATTTTCATTCATATAATGTATAGTGATTCGATAAGGGTAATTAACATATTAATTATCTTGAACATTTACCACTTCTTTGTGTTGAAAATATTTTCTTAATTTTTTTTTTTATGATGTGGCTTATTTTATAAGAGAGATACCATGTTTAGGCAGATCCAAGGAAACAAATAAAAAGGTCAAGGGTAGTATCTCTTGATGATGTTGAAATGCAAGCATAGTGAATATTTAAATATAGGTTATTTGATTTCCCATGAATGAATTAATTCATAAATGAGTAAGCATTTATTCTTTATTTATTTATTTTTACCCTATGTCGCCCACTGTACAAAATGATAATTCCTGATTTTTCTATAACCTTATGTTCTCCCATATTTGTTTTTGCCATTAAGAGTTAACTACAATTCTTTACCCATTGATACCTTGTAAATTTTCCAGAGGTCATCATAATTTAGTATCTGCTACATGCACTTTGAGAAGGCCCCATGAAACACAGCCTGGAAACCATGTTTCTAATCTTGTTTATTATTAACTGGAGACAGATAGCCTTTCTAGCAAATATAAAAACTCAGGCAGTGAAGTCTGTGTGTGTGTGCACACACGCACATTCATTGTCAAATGTTTTCCTAAATCAGCTGAACTAAATGATGCACAGGTGGCATCACTACCCTGCCAGGTATACATCAGATAATTGATGCTATTTATGATAGACAAGAAATTGGAGGCTGAAAAGCTAACAAAGAAAGTAATTCCTTGGAATTGCCCTTCTGTTTTCTTTGGAAGAAGGGAGGGGCCAGTGACTAAGTTTGGCATTACATTGACCTCATCAGAGAGAGCAATCCCAGATTCCAGAGTAAAGCTGAATGACTTGCAAGTAAATGTAATATTGAGACATATTTCACAACTAACTGTTTCCTGGCAATCAGATTCACTTTAGGGAAAGGGCAAGGGACAAGTTCAAACAGGAGAGAAAAGAGACTAAACACAGAATGAACCTTTTCTAAACCCTTTTAACCAAACCCAAGAATCATGCCAATATTAAGAAAATTACAGAATGCTCCCCAGACTATTAGAAATGTATTGTTAACATGACATCTGATAAATAGATTATACAATATTGACTATACAGGTACTCTAGCAACAAGGTGCAATTGAAACCTACTGAGCTTTGCAGCCTGAGTCATATTCCACTTACTGGCTGTCTAATGGGTGTTTCCAGAAACTGGTTTTCCCTTTTCTGTTAAATCTGGACAGCATTTTTACATATTAATAGTCATCGTGTGATCTAATGACCACATAGTCTATGATCACTTTTATTATTTACTGAGCTTCTATTTCATGACAGATGCTTGAGAACACATCACATTTAATTTAGTGATATTTAAAATCATATAAGGTAGCTGCTCAAGACTCATTTTATAGTAGATCTGTTAAGGAACTTTCCAAAGACAGCAGAGCTGGAAAATGGTAGAACATTGAATCAAACCTTGATCTTTTCAATTTAATTCACTCTGTTTAGCCTTAAAAAATGCAGGTCACGAATTTAATTAACCATTCATTCAAGTATTGGTTGAGCACATGCCACATGGCAGGCACTGTTCTAGGCACTAGATTACAGCAACACACAGAAGGAAGCAACATTTAAGACTCTCCTCCCTTCTCAAAATGCCTGATCAAAACTCTGTCCCACATTGCATCTGCTGTCCCTAGAATGCTGCTAAACAGCATTCAGCTCCCACTCTAAATCCATTACTAAGGATCAACAGTCATCTTTGATTTAAATTCAGTAGCTCTGACTTCGTATCAGTCCCTTTAGGGGAGGATAATATCATTCCCACAGGGTCCCGTTCTTACATGCCCTGTGATCGCAACTTTCAGTTCTGCACAACAAGAAAAGTTATGAATGGTGCTTTTTCCTGTTCTGTTCACTCCTCCCACCTCTGCCTCTCAAGAGGAGCAGCTGTTTTCTATTACAAAACAGGCTGACAAGGTGCTGGTCTGGAGCAGGGTCTCTTTGGCAGGTAATTTTGACAAGGCCCAGAGGTAAGGGGGTGGGTGTCTCTGATGGGTTTCCGGTCCTGTTATCAGTCCCGTCCAGCAACCCCAGACATGGCTGCTGTCTGTACATAGAGCTGATTTCTGGCTTGGAGCCTATGCCTGCTGAGAGCATCAGTCATTCATCAGAGCTAATCCATTAACTTTTTCTACTTAAACCAAGAACCTGGATTTGAGACTAACATCCAGCCTCCCTCTGGCAAAGAACTTGGTCCTTAACACTGAGTAGTAATTCTACAAGTTCTCACTGGGCATCCGTGCTTTGATTTGTTGTTGCTGGGGTTTTTTTTTGTTTTAGAAAAGTAAAGTAGCAATTCCAAATACTAAGAAATAGATTTAGTACAGAATGAAAATAAATACTATGTGAGAAGAGGCCCCCTTCATGGTCAAGCTATCTGCAGAAGAGTGGATCCAATGATATGTTTTGTGCAGGAAAGTATTATCTATAGCTTCAAACAAGATTTTTTTATTGCCTTTGATTTTTCAGAAAATATAAGTACCTTAGCAACACAGCTCAATTAAAACCTACTGAGCTTTGTAGCCTGATCATATTCTACTTACTGGCTGTCCAATGGGTGTTTCCAGAAACTGATTTTCCCTTGCACTCAACTTCATTGTTTAGATGCAACAAGCACAGCTGGAAAAAACTAGTAAGATTTATCATTAGAAAGAAATTGCTAATACTCTTAATTGACTTTGCTAGATTAGAACACTTTCCTTTTATGAAGAACACCAGATGTCAGGAGACTCGGGTGCATCTTCAAACTCTGTGATTACTAATAATGCTGATTATAACAAAACATAACAGAAGTATTTAACATTCAGTAGTATTTAATACTAACCATGTTTATCAAACTCTTACTCTATTTTAATGTGAACCAATATATGCATGTAATATACATTGATTTAAACCTCATCAAAACTCTGCACAAATAGGTATTACCAATATTGTCTCTCTTACAAATGAAGTTGAGCCTAAGAGTGATTAAATAACTTGTTCAAGGATACTATTTATTAAAATAGTAAATGTAGAACTTATACCCAGGTTTATCTGTTTCATCATGTGTAAAGCAGGGATGGGGACAAGGGTTACAACACTTATTTATAAATTTCCTTGTAAATTTATGGTCCTTAAGGAAAGGAAGGACATTGCAGCAGGCTCTAACATATTAGATAAAGCTTACATTAGTAGTGATGATAATGGTACCAAATGAATTGGTAGAGTTCTAGGTAATTAATAAAACTTTTATTTTGTATGTAATTGAATGTCTGTGTCTCCCCTAAGTTTCTATGTTGAAGTCCTGATTCTCAGAATCATGGTATTTATTGAGGTGGAGTTTTTGGAAAATAATTAAGTTTAGGTAAGGTCTTGAGAGTGGAATTAGAAGAGCCTAGAAGGAGAGCTCACTCTCTCTCTCCCCATCTCTCCCCCGCCTCCATATGAGGATAGAGCAAGAAGATGATAATCTGTAATCTAGGAAGACAGCCTTCACCAAAAGCCAGATCGCTGGCACCTTGATCTTGGACTTTCAGCCTCCAGAACTGTGAGAAACTGAGGAGAGTTGAATTGTTGAATTCTCACAATTAATCATCTCACTCAGATGCACAGAATAGGCACTACTATCCCAGTTTTACAGGTGAGAAAACTGAAGTTCAGAGGTTTACATGTTCTGAGAGACAAGTACCTATAGGCATCTTCACGTGCTGCTCTTGACCTTGATATACTCCCCTTACAGTTTGAGTTTACAGCTTATGTCTATGATGAATTCTATACAGAAGGTATTATGGTGGGATTTTAGGCTGTTTTAGCTAAATTCTTTTCAGGTTGACACAAGTATTCACCCAGCCTCAGAACTTTCCTTCTACATGCAAATGCCATAATGCTGGTTGCAGAGAGACCTTACTGGGATCCTGACTTCAAAGAAGGGTTATAATAAAGATCTGGGATGAAAGATTCTAGATTTGTACCATTTGTACTCATGGTTCTCTTGTATTCATAAATTTGAGTAGCACCCTTTTTCCAGGCTCAAATATTTAAGCTGTTGCCAGGAACCTTTTCTCTCAGTCTTTCCTGCTCAGATATATAAACTACCCTCAGTCCCTTAGCCCTGTTGACTGTTTGTGCTTAGCAAAAACCCCTGCTGAATAGCCTTTTCAGAACATGAAAGCAGCTGAATCTGTTCTGGGCAGAGAAAGCCAGAGGTGCAGATTGCCCCAAACGTTTTCTTGGCTAGCCTCTTTGGGAGGGTATATGGAGATGTACTCCTTTGAGATCAAAACTTTGGAATCCATTACCTACCCTGATTATATTTCCATGCACATATGTATGCATACCTAGCACTGACAAAATATGTAGATTTTGAGAGGTTAAGTCTTCATTAGAGAAGTCATTCAAATGATTTTGGACATTTTCTGATGGATATGAAAAAGATGAAGAGGGAAGGCAAGCGGCACAGAGCTAGACAGAGCTTCCTGCCTAGAGGCCTTGAGAGCTTGTGCTTGCTTTGTGTATTATCCTTTCAGATTCTCCAAAAACACCAACGATGAGCTCTTCGCTGAATGTGGTGGAGACACGACAGCTCACACATTACCATCATGCTATTCCCACTCCTCTCCATCGCTTTATCTTTTATCCCATGAGACACTTCACATTCACTTGTAGGTCTGAACCTTGACCACAAACTCTGAGCCAGAACTCATTTAATCCTCCATGTTCTCTTTGAGGAATCTGCATAGCAAAGAGGGTTCAATGACAGATACTTTCTGGTGTGGGCTTAATTCTCTTGTAATTAATCTCCTCTGCTTTGACACAGTGTTTTGGGGGAAGTGTCCTTCTTAACCAGCATAGACACTGAAGCTAAGTGGACAAACTGCATGTCAACCCCAAAGGGTCACCCAGCCTGGAGGAGTAAGCACAACTTGGCTTTGCAAACACCCACACTTCTTTCACGCCACAGGTTAAAATTCTGGCACAATTGACTCATCTACTCCCTTCTTCAGATGTAGATAAAATAAATGCCAGGCCACTAACTGCGTGGGAAGGTTTTGATTGAGGCTAGGAGATTATGTACTATTTCACAGAATATTTCATAGATTTTGCAAGTGATAAGGAATGAGTGTATGACAGGACTACAGTGAGGGATGCTTTAA
Source organism: Tarsius wallacei (assembly GCA_963574415.1). Taxonomy (NCBI): domain Eukaryota; kingdom Metazoa; phylum Chordata; class Mammalia; order Primates; family Tarsiidae; genus Tarsius; species Tarsius wallacei. The sequence continues at coordinate 6,529 of CAUYQG010111595.1, read as the reverse complement.
AAATGTGAACTCTGTAGAATCATTGGATCGCTGATTGGGCAGAACAAACACCCACAGACACTGGATGTCTCAAAAATTAGACTTTGTACTTATTTCTTCTTTTGCATAAACTCCTTCTATCAGTTTGTTAGGTTTTGTTTTGTTTTCTGCAATTTCATATTATGTTGTAGTATCAGAGTCAGTCATATTAACAGCATTTAAAAGTTTAAAAGTAGACTTTAGAAGACCATGTAGTGCCATTTGAAGTGCACTTTTAAGTGGTTTGCCTTCAGGAGCTCTGGACTGAGTCAAACATTTTTGAAACATCTTTCCGTGGTATACCTTAGAATTCACAACTAGAAGCCTATTTCTCTGATTTCATAAGTCTTGACATTCTAACAGTAGTAAGGAAATTAATGAAGTGTTCAGGTCTTAGAGTCAGAACAGTCTGGATTCAAATCCTTATGAATCATGTGATATTGACCTTCATTTGTAAAATGAGGACAATAAAATAGTACCAACTTCTAGTGTTGTTTTAAGGATTAAATGATGTAGTGTCTGAAATGTTTAGTGAAATGCTTCATGATTAAAGTCAACAGTATTATTACTCTTGCCAATCTCATCATAAACCTATGGTAAGTATTAATCAACTCCCAAAGCTGTATTCATACCAAGTTTTATTCATGCTAGACTTGACCAACTCCAGTGATAGGATCGTACTGTCTCCCGAGATTGCCAGGTAATTTTTCAAAAGTTATAATTTTTAGAGAGTTATTTCTTAATTTGAGGCTAATCTTCATCTAGCTTCCATATGTAAATTTTAGAGACTCTAAAACAAAAGAACATAAGTAAGTGACAAGGGGTCAAGAGTCAGACACTTTTGTGAAGTGTCTACTCAAGCCTTTTGTGTATTTTTCTATTGGGTAATTTGTATTTTTCTTATCACTTTGTTTTTTCTCTTTATATATTCTAGATACAAATAATTTTAAAATATATTTATTGTAAATATTTTCTCCTATTCTGTGGATTACATTTTCACTTAGTTGTGTCTTTTGATAAGCATAATTTCTTAAATTTTTCCATGGTTTATGATTTTTACCTTTATGTTTAATACTTTTGTGTCTTTTTCAGGAACGATTTGCCTATCCTAAAGTTACAAAGATGATTTTCCAAAATGTTTATTGTTCTACCCTTATCACTTAGACCTACAATCTATAATTTATCTGAAATTGAATATTTTGTTGGTTGGTTGGCTGGTTGATATGGTGTGACATATGACTATTTCTCTTTCTCTCTCTGTATATACACATGTATATATATCATTACACTATATACTGGGTTCTCCTGCAATCACAGATGTGTAAGACCCACCAAATAGGACTCAATTTCCAGGGATAAATTATCATCACTGCATCTCCAGTGGTGACTTTGTTTAACTACTTCGACCACCACATATTTATGTGTGAGTGTGAGTGTGTGTGTGTGTGTGTGTGTGCGTGTGTGTGTGAAAGAGAGAGAGAGAGAGAGAGAGAGAGACTTAAATCTTCTAGAATGCAAGCTTGGCATTTAAGGATGTTCTCTGTGGGTGGGATCTATGATAGAATGACCCCAGCAGTGGCTGTGGTGGCAGGCCTTTAGAGAGACACAAAAGAAGTCTCAGGTAAGGCAGAATAGAGTGTATTGAGGATGTTTCGACTCCCGATTTTATAGAGTTAGTTCTGGACTCAATCCACATGAGATGTGTATTTGGCTTTTTTTATATCTCAGATACCAACATCTGCCTGTTTCTATAATGAGTCTATTTACACACTATATTTACATATACTAAGTGTGGGGTATTGTCTGGACATGGACTGTTTCCCATTTCCCTCAGGAAGTGGCCTCTGGCCCAGGCTGGTCTCTGAAGGGTATGTATATTCCCAATAATGAGTCATGGGATGCAGGTGACCAAGCAAAACTGAAACGATGTAGTTGTCACTCTTAATCAATGTAATTGTAAACACCATGTAAGAAATTGAATCATTAACTTGATTCCTTCATTATAAAACTGCTTGCTATACTGTCCCGAAGTGCAGATTCCTCACAGACCTGCCACCATCAGCACTTTTCATACATTCTAATAGACAAATGTCTTTCCCTGCTGGACCTCCAGGTAATTTTTTTGGAATAGGTAAATATGACATGCAAGCTCTCTCAGATTTGGGGTTACCACAATAAAATTGGTGTAGTTAGTAGGATATTCCAGAGAAACCCCTCATTGAGTCGATGGAGGTAGAGACGTTTGGAGTGGAAGGAATGTCGCTGGGGGAAATATCAGATTGGGCCATTGGTTCAATGGTGTTGATACATAGCTGGGGGTCACCCCATGAGTCCAAGGACACCTGAAAAACGCCGGCTGAATGGCTGTAATTATTGAAAGCAGTTGATGAGAAAGGATACTGTCTGAAGAAAAAGGAGAGCTGTGCAGTCACAGTGGCTGTGGGATGGCTCCTGCTTTGTGCTCTCTGAGTGACTCCAGAGCAGGAAATAGCCACTAGAAACCAGGTGCAGAAATTTCAGGAGAAGTTAAGGCTGGAAAGAGATATCCAGTTAACTCAGGCAGAAAGCAGGGATAGGCTGAATCACCAACTGGAGCAGACTAGCGACTTGCTACATGACTTCAGCATGCTGCTTTGCAAAAGTGAAAGGAGAATGGCTGCCTGTGGCACGCATCTGCACCATGGTAGCCCACAATGAGTGGGACCCATGAAAGTGGAATCCAACAGAGGAATCAGAATCCTCAGAAAAGGAGGATGAAATAGAGGTGATAGAGGAGGCAGAAGAGAGAGCCCCCAGAGACAAGGGCATGCCTAGTGATTACTTAGAAAATAAAGACACAACAGGAACAACCAGGAGGGCCAAGATCCAGCATACCTGCCATCACCCTTGTAGCAGATGCATGCTAGAGGGTCCCTGTATACTTCAGCAGAGCTGGTAGAGCTAGCAGGAAAATTTAGGCAGAAACTGGGAGTTCAAAAGGTGAAAGAGAACCCAAAGGGGAAAAACGGCTGCAGAAGATCCCATAAAAGTGACTCACAAGCTAATGTGGGTAGATTTGATTAAGACAGGGGTGGATCCCAAGAAGAGAGATAAGCAACCCAGTGTGGTATGGTGAGGGAGAAGCTCAAAACCCAAAGAAAAGACTGAGCAGACAGGCAGCTGTGGGGCAGAACCAAAGTGTGCAGGGTTCCTAGAAGCTGGTCTTGTCTGGTACTACTCTCCTATGGCCGTGGTGCAGGCAGAGCTCAGGGCAAGCCTCAGCGTGGAATATACACCAAGGCTTGTTTTATTGCTGGAATCCTTTTCCTGTTGACTATACCTATATCACTGTGTATGACATTGCAACAGTCAATGCATTATACACAACCTGGACTACAAAAGCCAGTAAGAATGGTACCCAGTATTATTGATATCCTGGCCAACTAGGGACACAACTGCGTACATACCATTTTGTAGTGGATTTGGCTAATGCTTTCTTGAGTATTGATATTTATGCAGATTGTCAAGACCAGCTTGCTCTCACCTGGGTACATACCATTTTGCAGTGGATTTGGTTAATGCTTTCTTGAGTATTGATATTCATGCAGATTGTCAAGGAAGTTTTCAACAACGGACATTTGTGGTTCTGCTGATGGGGTATTTGCACAGCCCTATGTTATGTCACAGCATAGTCACACTAGGTTTGGAAAGTTGGAGGCGACATGCATCAGTGTCTCTATTTCATTATATAGATTATGTCATGCTAACCTCTGATTTTCTTACAGACTTAGAGCAGACAGCACCCCAGCTGACTGAACGTTTGCAGGAGAAAGAATCATCAGCTGTTATTGACAAGATCCAGGCTTTTTCCTGCCCAACATTGCCCAAGAATTTGGGGGAGCATTTGGGTATTGGAGGACATTTATCCCACATTTAGAGCTGATAGTATGGCCCTTATATAGATTAATAAGAAGGGATCCCAATGGGACTGGGCAGATGAGCACCAACAGGCATTCAGTACTGCCAAACCCTCGCTCAGGGAGTAAAATGTAGTTTTGATATGTGGCTGTCACTTCCCATTTTCCGCTATCCCATTTCCTGAAGCCAGGAAATTCTGGAGGTCCGTCTCTGTCTCCAAACAATAAAAGGACAACTCTTGTTGGCAAGAAGATCCAAAGGGAACTTAGTGGAATGGACTGTCCTCTGTGATGGGAACAGAATGTGGTGACGGTCTGGATGTTCACCATAGCAGAGCTCTGATTGCCCAACCAAAGAAACAGGAGCATTCAACAGGATTATTTTTGCACACAGTCAGATGAGAGATGGCCCAGTCCTGCTCCTTGGCTCCTAGCACTAACCCATTCACATTACTGAGGGCAGCTGGAAGAGGTCCCCTCTAGGCTCAGTTTTCAAACCACAGCCTCTTTTTACACAGTCATGATTGATTCTCTTCTATAGTTCAGGCCTGCCCCTGGAGTGGGAGGCAGATAGTGACCTGGCATAATGACCAAGTCACACCCATGGACTGGTTAGGTTACTAGTAATTCAGAAAATGACTGCCCAACAAGCTTATATCCACAGAATAATACATCCAGATATGAATCTTGCAGTTTGAGGAATCGTGCATAGTTGTAGAGGTCCCTGCTACTTCTCCAGGGGATCAAAACTGAATCCTCAGCCTGCTTGGACAACAAAATTGTACATTTGCAAGCCTATGCCACCAGAGGCGAGGGCAAGAGAGGGCTCTACTCAGTCAAAGGATAGGCCTAGTCCTCAAACTGATTGGAATCACTGTAAAGGCTGGACCTTGGAGAAACCGGTGGTTTTTATCTTTTCTTCTTGTTAGACTCAAGGCTACAAAGTTTCCCTACCAATTCTTGTTGGGAATTCTTTTTCTTGGTTTTCTCAAATTGAAATTGTTAGCATACAGATCTCACATCTGACTTTTTCATTTATCTCAAAGAAGCCCAAATCAGAGGATCAGGTATCAGAAGAGCAGTCCCACTAAGGTCACTGATTATAGCTCTGACCAACTCAGTAATGTCCACAATGTCCAGGAAGCCCCTGACATCATCAGGCAGAGTAACAGAAAATTTTCCATGCCGGGCACATACCACTCACCTGTCAAACATGGGCACTACAGGATCTTGGGCACATCCTCGTGTGTTTAGATATATACACACATTGTACTGCGCACAGGCCGTGCAGCTCCTCCTGCCCCTGGCTGCAGAGCTGACCTCAGGAAATACACTTAGAAAAGGAATTCCTTAATTCTCCAAGTGGATTTTTTAAACGCTAAGATCTTCAAGGGGAATTTGAACTTTGGTAGGATTTTTTTTTTCTTTTCCTACTTAACTTACTCCTCCAAGCCACAGGACCAGTCTATGTCATTTTCCTGGTCACTCTCGGACGCTCTCATGTTGCAGCTACTGGAATTCCGGAGGTGAGCGCTGCAGCTGCTGATCCGGCCCATTCTCAGGCTCTCTGGGAAGGGAGCAGAGCGGGAGGCGGCACACCTTTGTCTTCCACGGGTTGAATGCCAAAATCCTTCACGCTCCCAGTCTCTGCGAACTCCAGGTAGAAGTAGCCGCACTTGACTGCCCGGTGCACCTCAAAGCAGAATCCCAAACAAGAATCCTCTATCAGGTCCACGTAAATCTCCTGCGCGATGGCCTCTAGCTTGTTAGTATCTAGGTTGGCCAAGGAAATCTCCTCCATTTCAATGCGTAAGCGACTGTGGAGAGGGTGCTCTCTTTACTCACGGTAACAACACGTCTGGCTCCGCGGGCCGCACCTAGACCTACAGGGCCTCTTAGGGCCGCGTCTTTCGGCAGCAGCGGCGGCGCCCGCGGCGACAGAAGCAGCAGCAGCGGCAGCGGCAGCGGCAGCGGCGACTGCCCCGGAATCCCAAGTCCCTCCGCTGGTTCTGGCGTCTCCCCGATTCCGAAGCTTTGAGCGGCGCCGGGCCCAGGACTCACCCCAAACTGTCTCGGCGCCTCACCCAGCCTGAACAAATTCTTTTAAGTGTAAATTTTGCAAAGAAGATCTCATTTTGATTTAAATTAAATTTTACTCATGCAATATGAGTCTTTTGTGTCCATAATTTCTACAAAGTTCAAAGATCCTGTCTAAAATTTTCAGAGCCAACCTTGTAAAGATATATTTTTTTTTCTTTTGAGTTGGAGTCTCACTCTGTCGCCCAGGCTGGAGGGCAGTGGCACGCTCCGGACCACCGCAGCCTGACCTGCTGGGCTCCAGCGATCCTTCCGCCTCAGCCTTCCAAGTAGCCGGAACTACAGGCACGCGCTACCACGCCCGGCTGATTTTTTGATTTATTGTAGAGATGAGGTCTCGCCAAATTGCCCAGACGGGTCTCGAACCCTTGGGCTCCGGCAATCCACTTACCTCAGCCTCCCAAGGCACGGGATTACAGGCTGAGCCACCGAGCCCAGCTACTATGCCATTTTCAATAAAGGGTAGAACAACTAAACAGAAGATCAATGAAGAAACAGAAGACTGGAAGAATACCATA
>CAUYQG010111593.1:0-17550 GCA_963574415.1 Tarsius wallacei | reverse complement strand
CATTTTTGTTTGTTTTTTGTTTTAGTTTTTTTTTTTTTGTCTTTCAGTTTTCAATAATGTTTTCATACTTGCTTTGTTTCTGTTATTTTATTGCTTTTTTAAAAGACTTCCTGTCTGTGTATGGGTATTTTTGAGGGAGAGTACATCAATAGGGTTTTTTTTTGTAGCTTTTTTTTTTTTGGCAGTTTGTATGTTTGTATGATTGTATACTTTAGATTTTTTTACTCTTTTCTGTCATTGTTTATGTCTCTTTTCATTTGTTAGTTGGCACATCTGTCTGTTTTCCCTCTTACTCCTCTCTCTCCACCTTTCTCTCACCCCTCTTCTTCCTTTTTTCATTCTTTTCCATTTTCTTACCTCACTTTGCTTTCAGGGAGAGAACCTATACCCCCACTGCATGGACAGATTGTAAGGCAGTAGGGAGTGGGTTCCAGGGGGCTCACACACCTGTAAGTGGATACTGGAATCTGCAGATTGATTCTAAATCACAGCTCCCCCCTCAATTAAGTTTCAGAACTGCAAAAAGTACAGCCTTCCACCAAAGTCCAGCTTCAGAATTGAATAAAGCCAGAGGATCCACACAAGGAAGAATAGGAGATTAAGCAAACAGAATTAAAAGCTATCCCCCATCCCTGAACAACAGAATTAAAGAAGAAGAAAAAAAAAAGAGGGAGGAAAATCTACACAAATGAAGAAAAACCAAAAGAAGAAAATGGGTCTCACACAGACCCTTGGGAGGTCAGACACTGAGAATACAGACTTCGGAATACAAACAATGAAGAGCCCCCAGAATGACTGGCCTCAAACCACAAACCCAGATATCAAGACATTAATAGAGAGAATAAATAAAATCAAGGAAAGGCAAGAATAAAGAATGAAGGAGTTGATAACTGAGAAAACAGCAATAAAGAATACAGTGACTGAAATAAATAACAAACTGATAAGAATGGAAAGCAGAATTAACCAAAGAAGAGTCTCAGAGCTTGAGGACCAAAATATGGAACTAACCTAAACTATCAAAAACATAGAAAAGAAACTTAAAAAGACAGAGCAAAATCTTCAAGAGATGAGCGATTATTTCAAGAGGCTGAACCCAAGATTAATTGGACTTCCTGTGGCAAAAGAGAGACAGAGACCACTCTGGAACAAACATTCCAAGAAATTATCCAAGAAAACTTTCCTCATCTCATCAGTGACATGACCATTCAAACACAAGAGATTCAGAGAACCCCTGCAAGATGACAAATGAGTAGACCAACTCCTAGACACATGGTAATTTGCTTACACAAAGTAGGTATAAAAGAAAAAATCCTAAATGTAGCAAGAGAAAAGGGTCAGACTATCTACCGGGGAAGACCAACTAGAATAGCAGCAGACTTATCCACAGAAAAACCTCAGGCCAGGAGAGCTTGGAGCCTAATCTTCAAAGTTCTCAAAAATAGACAATTTCAACCAAGAATTACCTACCCAGCTAAACTAAGCTTCATCTGTGATGGAGAATTAAAATCTTTCCCAGACATTCAATCCCTAAGAGCTTATGCTGCCTTTAGACCAGCTCTACACGAAACACTTATGAAAGCATTAAACCCAGAAGAAAGGAAAAAAAGAACACCACCACCCTTCACAAAAATGCAGGAAAAAGATTGAAAACACACATGTATCATCCCAAAAATCAGAAGAAAGAAAAAACAAACAAACAGCAACAACAACAACAAACTCTATAAGAACCTTGTGACAGGGATAAACTCTCATATTACAATAATTAGCCTGAATGTGAATGGACTAAACACCCCACTGAAAAGACTTAGAATGGAAAAATGGATAAAATATCATGAGGCAGCAATATCTTGTTTCCAAGAAACTCATCTCACCAGAAATGACACTCACAGACTCAAAGTAAGAGGATGGGAAACAAAATTTCAGGTGAATGGAACACGAAAGAAAGCAGGAATTGCAATCTTAATATCAGACAAAATATCCTTTAAGCTATCAAAAATTAAAAAGATGTAAAAAATCACTACGTAATGATAAAAGGTTCAGTCCATCAAAAAGAAATATCCAGCCTAAACATATATGTAACCAACATAGGAGCACCAACTTTCATAAAGCAGCTTCTAGGTAAACTTAAAAAAGATATTGATTATAACACTATCATAGCTGGGGACTTAAATACCACACTCATAACTTTAGACAACTCATCAAGGAAAAAAATCAACAAGGAGATCCAGAACCTGAACATGACACTTGACCAAATGGACTTAAGTGATACCTACAGAATACACCACCCAGCAACCACAGAATATATATTCTACTCATCACCACATGGAGTGTACTCTAAGATCAACCACATCCTTGGCCATAAATCAAGCATAAACAAATTTCACAGGGTTGAAATCCTGCCATTCACCTCAGAACACAGTGGAATAAAAATAAATATCAACACCAACAAAGCTCCCCAAAAACCTACAAAGACATGGACACTAAACAGCAGGATGCTAAGTGACTCCTGGGTCAACATGGAGATCAAAACAGGGATTAAAAGATACCTGGAAACAAATGAAAATGAAGAAATATCTCCCAAAACCTTTGGAATGCCATGAAAACAGTACTAAGGGGAATTCATATCTCTACACGAAGAAAACAGAAAGATGACTAATTAACAGCCTAACAAATCACCTAAGGGAGCTGGAAAAGCAAGACCACCAAAACCCTAACTTCAGCAGAAGAATCCAGATCACCAAAATAAAGCCCAAATTCGGGACATAGAAGACCAAAAGATAACACACAAAAAAAATCAATTAAACAAAAAACTGGTTCTTTGAAAGGATAAGCAAGATTGATGGTCCCCTAGCTAGACGAACCAAGAAAAAGAGAGAAGAGGCCCAGATAAACACAATCATAAATGCAAAAGATCAAGTCACAACTGCCCCAAAGAAATACAAAAGATTATCAGAGATTACTATGTACACCTCTGTGGAAACAAACTTGAAAACCTAAAGGAAATGGAGGACTTTCTGACATCACACAACCTCCCCAAGTTCAAATAAGAAGAAATCAAGACCCTAAACAGACCAATAACAATCCAGGAAATTGACTATGTCATAACAAAATTACCTACAAAAAAAGCCCTGGACCAGAATGGCTTTCCAGCAGAATTCTACAAAACATACAAGGAGGAACTGATACCAATCCTATTGAAAGTATTCCAGGCAACCGAGAAAGATGGAACTCTTCCCAAGTCATTTTATGAAGCTAACATCACATTGATACCTAAACCAGGTAAAGAGCCAACAATGAAAGGAAACTACTGGTTAATATCCCTGATGAACATTGATGCTAAAGTTATCAACCAGATCCTAGTAAATCAGATTCAACAACACATCTCAAGATTCATCCACCAAGACCAAGTAGGCTTCATCCCTGACATGCAGAGCTGGTTCAACATTTGTAAGACCACAGATGTAATTAAATACATCAACAGACGTAAAAACAAAAACCACATGGTTACATTATTAGACGTAGAAAAAGATTTTGATAAAATCCAGCACCCCTTCTTGATAAAAAGCCTTGAACATCTAGGGATAAATGGAACATATCTCAAAATAGTAAGAGCCATCTCTGAGAAACCCATAGCCAGCACACTGCTAAACAGACAGAAATTGGAACCATTCTCCCTGAAAACTGGAACAATACAAGGAGGCCCACTCTCATCCCTCCTTTTCAACATAGTTTTGGAAGTCCTACCTAGAGCAATCAGACAACAGAAGAAGATCAGCGGTATCCAAATGGAAAAAGAGAAAGTCAAGTTATCTCTCTTTGCAGACGACATGCTTCTATACCCCGAAAACCCAAGAAAACCTGTCAAAAACCTCCTTGCATGTTTTGTAGACTTCTGCTGGAAAGCCATCTGGTTCAGGGCTTTTATTTTGTAGGTAGTTTTCTTATGACATAGTCAATTTCCTGGGTTGTTATTGGTCTATTTAGGGTATTGATTTTTTCTTGTTTCAACCTGGGGAGATTGTGTGATATCAGAAAGTCCTCCATTTCCTTTAGGTTTTCAAGTCTGTTTTCATACAAGTGCACATAGTAGACTCTGATAATCTTTGTATTTCTTCGGGGTCAGTTGTGAATTAATCTTTTGCGTTTCTGATTGTGTTTATTTGGGCTTTTTCTCTCTCTTTCTTGGTCAGTCTAGCAAGATTGATGGGGTCCATCAATCTATCAATCTTGTTTATCCTTTCAAAGAACCAGCTTTTTGCTTCGTTGATTCTTTTTGTATTATATTTTTGTCTCCTATGTCCTGAATTTGGGCTTTTATTTTGGTGATCCGGATTCTTCTGCTGAAGGTGTTTCCATTTTCATTTGTCTCTAGACACTTTTCAATTTCCCTTTTAATTTCTTCATTGGCCCATTGATTTTTCAGGAGCATGTTGTTTAATTTCCATGCATTTGTGCATTTTCCCAAGTTCTTCTTGTTAATGATTTCTAGTTTGAAAGAAAAGATACTTCATATGATTTCAGTCTTCTTAAATTTGTTAAGATTTGTTTTGTAGTTTAATACATGGTCTACCCAGGAGAACGTTACAAGTGCAGGTGAGAACAATGTGTATTCTGCAGCTGTTGGAAGGAATGTTATGTATATGTTTGTCAGGTCCATTTAGTCTAGAGTATAGTTTAAGTATGATGTTTCTGTATTGATTTTCTATCTGTATGATCTGTCCATTGCCAAAAGTGGGGTGTTGAAGTCCCCTACTATTACTGTATTGCAGTCTATCTCTCCCTTCAGAACTATTCATATTTGCATTGTATATCTATGTGCTCTGATGTTGGATGTATGTATATTTACAGTTGATATATTATTTTGCCTAATTGATTCCATGATTATTAGACACTGACTTTCTTTGTCTCTTTTTACAGATTTTGACTTAATGTCTATTTTATCTGATATAACTATTCTTGCTCTCTCTTCTTTGTTTCCATTTGCATGGAATATCTTTTTCCATTCTTTCACTTTCAGTCTATATGTGTCCTTACAGATCAAGTGAGTCTCTTGCAGGCAGCATATAATTGGGCCTTTAAAAAAAAATCCATTTAGCCACTTCATGTCACTTGATTGAAGAATTTATTTACATTTAAGGTAACTATCGATAAGTAAAGACTTACTACTGCCATTTTGCTCATTGTCTTCTAATTGTATTGTAGATCCTTTGTTCCTTTCTTCCTCTCTTGCTATCTTCCTTTGTGGTTAAGTAACATTCTCTAGTGATATGTTTTGATTCCTTGTATTTTTATTTTTTGTGTACCTACTATAGGTTTTTGTTTTGTGGTAACCATGAGGCTTATTTTAAGCTGTTAACAACCTAACAACAGCAGCCCTGGGCTTCTATGCTGTGCTGCCTGGGGCTAGGAGTGAAGTAAAACTCTTTCTTATCCTTTTCAATGTGTCTTTTCTTATTATTGTGCTACGATCTGGTCCTGTGTCTCACCTGGTTTCCTTAGCTCTTGTGAAGGTATTTTCATGCATGGATAGTTGTTCAAATCGATGTTTCTGTGGGAGGAAAATCACTAGAGAGTCCTATTCCATCATCTTGCCTTTCCCCTATCCCCTATTTTGTTTTTCAAGATTGTTTTAGCTATTTTAGGACCTATGTCTGTCCATATACATTTTTAGAATAATCTTGTTTATGCATATATGTAAAAAAAAAAATCTGCTGGGATTTTAAAAAGAAATTGGGTTAGGCCTATAAATCAGTTTGGGGAGAAATGACATCTTTACCATGTTGAGTCTCCAATCCATGAGCACACTATATATCACTCCATTTATTTAGATCTTCTATTTCTTTCAATAGCACTTTACAGTGTTAGGTATGCAAGTCCTGTACATGTCCTGTTAGATTTACAGGTAAGCATTTAACATTTTTGAGTGATTATAAATGGTATTGTATTTTTAATTTTTGTGTCTATGTGTTCATCACTAGTAAGAGAAATACAATAATTTTTGTATGTTTATTTTGTGTCTGAGATCTTACAGAATTCACTTTTTAGTTCTAGAAGATATTTTGTAGATTCCTTGAAATATTCTAGTAGATAAAAAGTGTCATATGCAAACAAAGACAGTTTTATTTTATCTTCTTGCCTTATTGTACTGGGTAGAACTTTCTATGTTTAATAAGAGTGATGAAAAGAAACACCTTGATCTTATTCCTGATCCTAGGAAAAAGCATTCAGTTTTTCACCATTAAGTATAACATATAACATTGTAGGTTTTTAGACTCTTTTAAAAATCAGGTTGAGGATGTTACTCTCTATTACTATTTTTCTGAATGTTCTTCATCATGAGTTGGTGATAGCTTCCTGTCAAATGCTTTTTCTACATCTGCTAATAAGATGTTATAAGTGTTTTTTACTTCAATCTGTTAACTGGCTAGGCTGGATTACATTGATTGACTTTCAAATACTGAACCAGCTTTACCTGAATAAACTCCACTTGGTAGTGATGTATAAATTCCTTTTATATATTTCTTAATACTTTTGATAGTATTTTATTAATAAGTTTTACATCTATGTTCATGAGAAATATTGGTCTGTTGTATTCTTTTTTGCATAATCTTGGTTTTGGTATCTGAGTCATATTAGATTCATGAAAAGAATTGGGAAGTATACCTTCTTTTCTATTTTCTGCAAGAGATTGTGTGGAATTGGTATAGATTCTTATTTGAATGGTTGGTGAAATTCATCAGTGAAACTGTTTGGGCCTGGAAATTGTTTGAAGGGAGAAAGATATTATATTGTGAATTTAATCTCCATAACAACTGTGGAGTTATTTAAATTATTTATTTCATATTAAAAATAACTTTAGACTTTCCAGACCAAAGAAAGGTAAGTCCTAAGACAACAGTGGGGAATTCCCAGAAGCAATTCAGTTAGCTTTGCTCACAGGAACCTCCAGATACTTTTGAAAGTGGGATAGTTAGGGTCCAAAACAGCAGAACTGATTGAAAGACTGCTTAAAGGGCAGTTAAACTCCCGGCTTTCCTCCCCTACTTTGGCATATCTGTGTTATTATCTCAGGAGAGTAAAACAAGTCTCTGAATTGAAAGATAACTGGGAACAATTAAGGGTAAGATCACTATACTGAAAACAGAAACTAAATGAAAATGAATGTATCTAACGCTGAGACCAAGGTTTTGGCCTGATTTAGCTCCTAAATACTGGAATCAGAAAAGGCCTCTCTGAGAAATCAAAGCAGTTCAGAGTAGAATAGCTGAAGATATCATCAGGCAATGAGATGGACCAGTCACATCTTCCCTCCAATTAATCTCACAGCTCCTTTTCTTAAATATAAACAAAAAAAGGATCATCAGAAATTTCAGAAAGGTCTCTAACCTTCATTACATAGTGACAGAAAAAATAAATAAATAAAACAGCAATTTGGAAAGAACTAAAACTATGTTAGAAGCAGAAAATTTCTCTCCAAATGTCTATTCATACCCTCAGAGATAAAACAGAAGATGGGAATTGGGGACAGAAGGCTAATTCTAAAAATTCAAGGAACAACAAAAAAATCTCAGAAAAAATATACGAAGGGAGACCAAAAAAAAAAAAAAAAAAAAACAAACCCAGAATTTATTTATAAAAACATGTGTATTTATTCTTATAAGTTTACACTTCAATCACCTTCAAAGTACTCTCTGTTTGATGCAATATACCTATCGAGATGCTTTTTCCACTGCTCAAAACAGTTTTTGAACTCATCAATCTTGATGCCTTTTAGTGCTCCTGTTGTTTTTTGTTTCACTTCTTCCACATCAGCAAAACATTTAAGGATTTTTTTCATCAGGGAAAACAAAACAAAAAAATGCTGCTTGGGGCAAGATCAGGTGAACAGGGAGGGTGGGACACAGAAGTCATGCCATTTTTGGTAAAAAACTGCTGAACACTCAGTGTGGTATGGGCAGGTGAGTTGTCATGGTGGAAGAACCAGTCACCTTTGCCACAACTTGGATGTTTCTTCAGCAAATCACAACACAAACACAACCTTCTCAAAACTTCCAGATAAAAACTTTGGTTGACTGTTTGATCCAGAGGAACAAATTCGAGTATACTACAAGGGGCCTGCCCTCCAAGAGATAATTCTGGTTTTTTTGGGGGGTCCCCCCTCGTATATAGAAAGAGAGAGAACAAAAACCAGTAGAAGAGTTGAAAATTAAGTTTAGATAAATCTTCCAGAAAGTAGGGCAAATGAACAAAGAGAAAACTAAAATATCTAATGTCTGAAGAATAGGAGTTTAAACAAAAGAAAATGGAGGAAAAAATAACAAAAGAAATCATTAAAGAAATAATTCAAAACTGAAGGGAATCAGTTTTCATTGTGAAGGGCCCACTGAGTGTCCAATACAAAGGCTGAAATTAGACCCACACCAAGATAAGGATTATGAAGTTTCAGAACACTGGAGAAAGATGTATGATTCTATATGCATCCAGAGAAGAGGAAAAAAGAGACAAAAAAAATCAGAATGCCTCCAGATTTCTCAATAACATCATGCAATGTTAGAAGATAGTGGAGCAATGTTTTTAAATTTCTGAGGAAAAAATATTTCTAAATAATTATATATATGGAAAAATCATCATTTAAGTTTGAGGAGAGAATAAAGATCTTTTCAGATAACCAGGAAGCTTTTGGAGAATGTAGCCACAAAAATGAGGTGGAAAAGAAAGGGAGTTGATTAGGAAACAGGAGATCTAACACAGGAGAGAGGTAAATGACACTCCCGGGATGACACAAAAATGAGATTCCAGGTTGCCTTCAGAATTCTTAGTTAGCTCAGCTGAAGGCTGTTAAGAATTCTCCAGGAGAAGGGTCTAAAAGAAGATGAAAGTGAATAAAATTAGTGAAGTGAAAATTAGAATAATAAATGTTTCTGAATTAGTGATAAGCGTATAGAAAACTAAAACAAGCAAACAAAAGACACAAAATAATTATTGACTTTAGCCAAAAAATACTTAGGAAAATATATGGCACAGCTGTGAATAATATAAAGGAATAGTTACAATAATTTAAACATAAAATATTCACCTAGCCAAAGATACATATAACACTAGGGCGTGGGAGTGAGTGGGGAGGGAAACATGAGGGAAGGAAGAGAAGGCAGAGATAGGGAAAAGAGAAGGGGCAGGGCAAAAAAGGAAGAGAGGAGAGAGAGAGAGAGAGAGAGAGAGATGGGGGGAAGGAGGGAGGAAGGAACAAGAGGGGTAAAAAGCTGCTAAATCTTCATGTTCCATAGTGTGACCATAATAAATATACCTACAACTAAACAATGAAGGAGCAAAATAAACATCATATTTAGAAATTTGGAATAAATACCTAAATAATTAAATAAAAGAGTTAATTCTGAGGGATGAAGAAATGGAAGGAAGTGAATTAAGAAACTGCTGGCTTTCAAAAAGTCATTTGGTTCTTTAAACTATATACATGTACATCTTTGGAAAAATAGTAAGTTTTTAAAAATATTGTTAAAAGTCTGTATTCCTCAACATAGATATCAATATTCTTCACAGAATAACCCATCCTTACTTATCCAAGAGACCCATACTATAATCAAGCAGATTTTTTAATTGACCCAGGGATTCATTAATTTATTTTTCTATTTATTTACAGAACGACATTTATTCAGTTTCCACTATACATCAATAATAAAATTGAGCACAGAATAAAGAGATGAAAGGCCCCATCAATGTCATCCGAAATGCTGTCTCAGTTGTGGAAATAGAAAAAATACAATAACATAGTGAAATAAATGCTCTGATAAAGATATTCACAAGATCCTATGAAAACACAAGCAAGCTGTGCCTATTCTAGTAAAAGAAAAGAATTGTCAAGGAAAGTTTAAATGCAGAAGTAGGTATTTAAAGGAGTTTTCACAGTCAATCATATGTCAACCAGAAAAAGGATAAAAGGCTGCTTTAGGCAGAAAGAAGATCATTGACAAAAGACACATGACGATAGTGAGTGAACATTCACTTATTTATTCCTTCAGTAAACTTTATTTGGATCCTAATCACATGCTAGGTATTATGTTAGATCTTAGAATGGCGAAGTCATTGTGCCTTCTTCTCTAAAAGGAGTCCTATTTTGCCAACAATTACAGCACTATAATAGATGCAAGAAAACACAAAAGTTAGAATGAGTTAATATAGGCTTCCTAAAGATGCATGGCCTTGACAAATAAGTAAGAATTAGTGAGATATCATACTAAAGAAGACAAAAAAGTACTCAGGATAAGATGTAGATGATTAAGACAGACACACAAAAGGGGCAGGTTGCAAGTGAAGGAAAAAATGTAAGGTAACAAATAGTGCCATAAGAGCATTTAACAACTTCACTAGAAGTTAGCTACATGTGGTGGCTCATGTCTGTAATCCCAGCACTTTGCAAGGCAAAGGTGGGAGGACTGCTTGAGCCCAGCAGTTCAAGACCAGCCTAGGCAACATAGTGAGACCTCTTAACCATATATTTTTTAAAAAAAGTTTAGAAACTACAATTTTCACTAAACGTCAACAGATTAGAAAAAAAACTCAAGTGGCAAGGGGCTTGAAAATCATTTCTAAATGCAGAGGAAGAGAAAAAAGAAAGTAATTAAAGAGAACATGATAAAAGTAGAAGACAGACAGAATAACTGGTTTTCAGGAAGAAGAGACCAGAATAAATAGGCAAGAACCAACAGTGAATACTATAATAGAAGAAAAACTTTCTACCATAAAGAGGATCTAATTCTATACAATAAAATTAGCTATCATGTGCTAGGAAATAAAATGAAACTGACAGCTAGACACAGACACAATAGTTGTAAAACTATTGAAGTTGAGAGGAAAAATAATCCGGTGGGCAGTCAGTATCTACAAAATAGATTATCTACAAAAATAAATAAATAAAGCTGGCCTGAGAGGTCTATAAGCAATTGTATATCAAGCTTATGGAAAAGGAATTCCTGAGTCTTAAAAGGAAAATATTTTGTTTCAGGAATTTTATACCCAAATAAGTCATTCACTGTTTATGTGTGAAGGCATGAAAAAGGCATTTTCAGATCTATAAGAACACATAAAGTATGAGACCCACAATGTTTTTCTGAAATTAAAAAGGCTATTAAACTCTTGCTACTTGAAGTGTGGTCCATGGACAACCAGCACTGACATCACCTGGGAATCTGTTAGAAATGAAAACTCTTGGGCCTCACTCCAGATCTTCTGAATCAAAGTTTATATTTTAACAAAATCCCTAGGTGATTCATATGCACATTAAAATTCCAGAAGCATAGTTCAAAATATATTCCTGTCAACAAAGCTATCATACCACATGAAGATCTGAAAAAACTGACAATGAGCATTGAAGTAATATATACACACACACAATTAAGTTTCAATAATGGCTTGAAATATGACTATGAAAGGAAAGATATAAAGAAAAAAACTGTACCAATAAACTGAGGATAAAATTCCAAATTCTGATATTAACTCCAAGAAGTGGGAATAAAGAAGAAAATACACCAACAATTAATAAACATAATTCCAGATAAAAAGCACAATCCTATTCACAATAGCCACACAAAA
The DNA here is from genome assembly GCA_963574415.1 of Tarsius wallacei. Lineage (NCBI taxonomy): Eukaryota > Metazoa > Chordata > Mammalia > Primates > Tarsiidae > Tarsius > Tarsius wallacei. Next base: position 5,943 of record CAUYQG010111593.1, on the reverse strand, counting down.
AAAGAAATACCTTGACATCTTCCTAACCAGAAACATGAAAGACCTTTACAACAAAAACTGCAAAACGCTACTCAAAGATAAGAAAGATGACACAAACAAATGGAAAAATATTCCATGCTCATGGATTGGAAGAATCAACATTGCTAAGATGTTCATTCTACCCAAGGCAATTTACAGATTTAACGCAATATCCATTAAATTACCAGCATCATTCTTCTCAGACCAGGAAATGGCAATACAGGAATTCATATGGAAACATAAAGGACCATGAATAGCCAAAACAATCCTCAGCAAAAAAAGAAAAAAAAAATTGGGAGGTATCTTGACTTTAAACTTTATTACAAAACTACAATAATCAAAGCAGCCTGGTATTGGTACAAGAACAGGCATATAGACCAATGGAACAGAACAGAGATTCCAGAAGCAAAACCTCAATTTCTCAACCAACTCATCTTCGACAAAGCCTCCACCATCAACCACTGGAGAGAGGAGAACCTATTCAGCAAATGGTGCTGGGAAAATTGGCTGACCACATGCAGAAGATTAAAACAAAACCTCTACCTATCCCCATACACAAAAATCAACTCTAAATGGATCAGAGACCTAAACGTAAAACCTCAAACTATAAGAACCTTAGAAAATGCAGAAGACACCCTTCTGGAAATTGAAACTGGCAACCAATTCCTGATCAAAACCCCAAGTGTCCATACCATAAGAGATAAGATAGAAAAGTGGGACCTTATCAAACTTTCACCTAAATCTATCCTTATAGAGAAATGTATAGCCCTGAATGCACATATTAAAAAAGAAGACTTGGTTGAAAAAAATAAATGATCTAAGCTTCCATTTAATAAGTCTAAAAAGAGTAAATTTTAAAAGTATTTGCATATTATATATATATGCATGCATGCACACACACACATACACGTGTGTGTGTGTGTGTGTGTGTGTGTGTGTGTGTGTGTGTGTGTGTTTCTCCAAGTCCTTCAGATATCAGGGATCTGGATTTGAATCAAGTGAGAGTTTCATCGAGTCATTTGTTGGTTCAGTCATTGTATTTTTATGATCCCTGTTTATTTCTGGTAATGTCTTTCCTTAAATTCTACTTTGTCTGATGTTAGTACAGTGATACCAATTTTCTTTAGTTTGTGTTCATGTTATAGCTTTTTCCCATGTTTTTATTTTCCATCTTTCAGTATCCTTATAAAGTTTGACTCTAATAAACTGCATATAATTTTTGTTTTATACTTTAACAATCTTTTTCCTTTAATTGGAGTACTTAGTCCATTTACATCTAACATAAAAACTAACATAACTCTAAAAAGAGCAAAGCAACCATCGTACCATTTGTTTTCTATTTGTTACACTTGTTGCATGTTCCTTTTTATCTCCTTTCTTAAGCAATTTTTGAATCAATCAAGTATTTTACCATTATTTTATTTACCCCTATGATAGCTCATTAGTTATACATTACTTTATTTTACTTTTTTTTTTTTAGTTGGAGTCTCATTCCGTTGTCCAGGCTGTAGTGCAGTGGCAAATTCACAGGCACCCCAGCGTCAACCTGCTGGGCTCCCGTGATCCTTCCGCCTCAGCCTTCCAAGTAGCCAGAACGACAAGCGCACACTACCACACCCAGCTAATTTTTGATTTATTGTAGAGACGAGGTCTCACCAAATTGCCCAGGCTGGTCTCAAACCCGCGGTCTCAGGCAATCCACTCGCCTCAGCCTACCAAAGTGCTGGGATTACAGGCTGAGCCACCAAGTCCGGTCTTATTTTACTTTTAATGGTTACACTAGGAATTAAAACATGCTCCCTAGACTGTAAAAAGTCAAATGCAAATTACCTACTTTTACAATTCTCTGGCAATTCAAGGATACTAGAACACTTTAAATCCATTTACTTCCTTCCCAAATTTTATACTATTGTTTCCCTGTTTTAAAAATTCTATATATACTTTAAAGGCACAAAAATTACTATTAATACTTTAAACCGTTAATATTTACTTGTTTATGTTCTCCATTGCTCTTTATTTTTTCCTGCATTTCCATCCTCCATATGGGATCATCTTCCTTTCACCTGAAGAACTCCCTTTAGCACTTCATTTAGCACAGCCCGGTTGTAAAGAATTCTCTCAGTTTTTGTTCATTTGAAATGTTATTAATTTAAACTTCACTTTTGAAGGATATTTTTTCTAGGTAGAGAATTCTAGTGTAATAGTTATTTTTTTCAAGACGCTAAATATGTCATTGAATTTGTGACTTGATAGCTTCAATAAATTTTGAAAAACTTTGGGTACAATTTTTCAAATAGTGCTTTTACCTTATTTTCTTTTTAGGACTTTAATTATACATGTTTTAGACCTTTCTACCTTGTTCCACCTATCCTTTATTCTACTTTATGGGTTTTTTTCCCTCTGCGACTCAGCCTGGATACTTCCTATAAACCTACATGGTCTCATACTGTTTATAATCAGCTGTCAAATCCAAATATGAATTTATTTTAATTTTATTTTTATTATAAAGATGTGGGGTACAATTCAGGGTTAGGTATACATGTAGGTATATATGTAGGTACCCTTGTTGATGAGGTGTGCCCCTCTCTCCCCTAGCAGTTTCCCTCAACTGCCAATCCTACTTCCCCTTCCCTGGCAGTTTCCACTACTGCCAATCCCTTTCTTATAGTATTATGATAATTGTTCAAGGTCTGCTGAAGAGTGAGAGCATACAGCACTCTGTTCTTTGTTTCTGTGATAGATCACTGAGTATGATGAACTCTAAATCCATCAAAGTTGCTGCGAAGTCCATATGTTTGTCCTTCTTTATGGCTGCATAATATTCCATTGTATATATGTACCACATTTTTTCATCTAGTCCAGCTTCGATGGGCAGCATGGTTGGTTCCATGTTTTTGCTATTGTGAATAGAGCTGCAACAAACATACGTGTGCGGGTATCTTTTTTGTAGAATGATTTGAGTTTCTCCAGGTATATTCCCAATAGGGGAATTGCTGGATCATATGAAAGGTCAATTTCTAGTTTTTTCAGAAATTGCCACACTGTCTTCCAAAGAGGTTGCACTAATTTGCAGAAGTGTTCCTTTTTCTCCACATCCTTGCCAGCATCTGTTGTTGTTTGTTTTATTAATGATGGCCAAGGAATAACTATTACACTAGAATTCTTTACCCTTCCTTCCAAGGTATTGTATTTCAGTGATACCAACTAATCACCTGAGATGTTTACTAGGGCTTTGAATCCCAATTTTTATGTCTCCAGAATAAATCTACTTAGATTCTCAGCCTGTTAGCAGCTAATTTCTACTTTTTACAGCTTTCTTTGCCTCTTACTGCTGAAGAATCAGAGAATGACTAAATTAAAAATATGGCTCATAGTCACTTTCCAGAATATCCCTTCTTTAAAAAATAATGGATCCTCAAATTCTGGGTCCACGACTATGTTTTACTTCTCAATTTCTAGTTCCCAATGCCCATCACACACTGTTAATATCTGTAATACAATTTTTATCAGACCAAAGTGAAGTGAAAAGAGATAAATAAGGGCCAAACAGTGGATTCTGATCAAGGTAAATGAGTTCCATTTAAAGGCAGGCCTTTTACTCTAAGATTATATCCTACTTTGTAACGATTAAAATGAAAAGATTCTTATTGTAATTCATTTTTTGAAAGTTTTGTAATGGTAGACTATTGTTGGCTTTGGTTTGTTTTTATGTGTCCTTACTAGGCCAGTTAAAAAATTGAAAACCTGTGTTGGTTCCAAATACACTTTTTTTTGTTTGAAATTTTTCTAGTGTTTGAAATTCAAAAGTCTGAGAACTAGGTTCTTTACCCTGGTTTACAAATCTTCCCAACTTCTTCAACATTGGCCTCTTCTGTTCTCTCTCTCTCTCATCTAACTGTTCCAAATATAAAAGCCTCTTTTCATTTCCTGCTCCAGGACCTTTACTTACGCTGCTCCCGCTCTCTGAATTTCTTCTGTCCCATTACACTCCCCTTCACATAAATGACTTCTCAGCAGTAAGGTTTCAGCAGAAACATGCCCCTAGCACAGAGGGCTTTTCCGACCATTTTATCCCTCCTTGGCACAATTTTTAATGCTACAGAATTTTATTGCTTACTTGTTTATTGTCTGTCTCCCTATACTCTAAAAACCATACAGACAGAATCTATGTTAGTCGAATTAGCGGGCGTTAAATGCCTCATCCATATCAAAGATATAAAAAGCACTGAGCTGGTGACTTACAGGAAGGACTTCTGAAGAATTCATTAGAAAGCTGTGCTATGAGCTCACCTCTCATTCTGTGCCACCAAGGAGAAGGAACAAGGGTTTCTGACCGCTAACACCAAATCAAGAGAAAAAAACTTTAGGCAAACACCATTTGAGGTGTTCAGTATGTGTCACCTGCAGTTGGTTGATGTCTGATTCACACCTGAGAAATTTAAGGGTTGAGCGATCAGCTGCAGCAGCCCAAGTTAGCAGAGTAGGTGTTGCTGCAGTGGCTTCCTGAACTTTGAGAGTTTGTTTAACTAAGTTTACATGAGGGTGCCCAGTGAACCAGATGAGGGCACCTGCAACAGAGAGCAAGCATGGGGTTGTCTTAGGACAACGGCCACTGAGGAGTGGGTACTCACATGCAGGAAGAAGCTGGGGTTATGCCTAGCTGTCCCAGAGCTAAGAAAAGAGCAGTATTACTAAGACAAAGCATTGTGAATAGCACATATCAAGGGAATTGGAGACCAGTGATCCTGAGGGATTTGGAAAGGTAGGGCAGTGTCTCAGAAAAACCATCCAAATCCTCGCATTAGCCAGCTTTAAATACCTGCCAAACAAAATGCACCAATACATGCTCACAACAGTAAAGTCAAGTAAGCACTCTCCTGCCTCCCTTTTCTCTCCTCTTACTCATCTCCCCTTCTGAATAAGGGTAGAAAGGATGGAAATTGACCAACTGCCCTTCTCTACCTGCAACCTTTTCATCAGCAGCAGAACCCAGATAGGAAAGAGGACATAAACTCACAAGCATTCAGGGATACATCACTTGGCAAAATTTTGTTCCAAGTAACCTCAAAGTAATTTTTAAAAATTAACCAGATAATAAACAAATATGTGAGCAGCTGGTTGTATGACAATAGAAGGGAAGTGGTCATTCATGGTCCTTAATATATTCCCCCAAATTCTTTTTAACGAATACAAATATATGCTTTAAAAAAAAAAAAGACAAATGCCATTGTATCCCACTCCTGTCACACTCTAACCCCACCATTAATTGAAACTTATTCAGACTCTTCATATTTGGGGGTTAGAGAGAAATTCAAAAGTCCTACTTTCCCCACTCATTTCCAGGTTGGAAACTTCTCCCTTCAGGGACTTTCCAGCAGTGAGGAAGAACTTTTTTTTTTTAAACATAAAAAGCTCCTTCTCTCCCCTTGCTCACAGGGTGTGGCCCTCCTATTGGAGGTCTCAGAGGGATAAATATATCCTGACACAACATGACATCCCCATCATTCTTCCATACAGCACAACACAGAGTAGCAGGGTCTTTCATCCCTATCAAGGTGAAAACATAGGAAAGGAGGCACACCCCTTTTTACCTTTGCAAGACTAATCCCTGGATTTTTTTCTACAATGCTTTACTGAAGTTTCAATGCTTTGAGTCAAAGCTCACCGTGGGACAATGTTACTATAGTGCCTCCAGCATTTTCCCATACCTTCCTGAAGTAGACCAGTGACTTTTTTTTTTTTTTTTAGTTCAAATGAATGATTTTATTTAAGTAAAAAATCACATTAGTATTATTTATGCATGAAATTTTATAGATTATTGTTGAATGTAATGAATATACAATTTTATGGAGTCAATATAAGCAAAAAGATTACTTATGAATGAATGAACACCATTCAAGCAACTCTTTCCAAAGCTAAGAGTCA
>CAUYQG010111588.1:0-26256 GCA_963574415.1 Tarsius wallacei | reverse complement strand
TCCAAGTAGCTGGAACTACAGGCGTGCGCTACCACGCCCGGCTAATTTTTGATTTATTGTAGAGATGAGGTCTCGCCAAGTTGCCCAGGCGGGTCTCGAACCCGCGGGCTCAGGCAATCCACTCACCTCGGCCTCCCAAAGTGTGGGATTACAGGCTGAGCCACCAAGCCCGGCTATGTAGTGTCTTCTAATCCATGCACACAATATGTCTCTCTATATAGGTCTTTGATTTTTTTTTAACAGCATTTAGTATTCAGCATATAGAGTCATGTACAAGTTTGGTTAGTTTTTACATACTTTATTTTCTTGAAAGTAAATATAGATGATACTGTGTTTTATATTTTGGTTTACGTATGTTTGTTGTTAGTATATAGAAATGAAATTTCTATTAGTGCTGATCTTATATTCTGCAACCTTGCTGAGTTAACTTCAGAGTTCTAGGAGTTTCTTTGTAGATTTCTTGAGATTTCCTACACAGAAAATTTCATCCACAAACAGGTCAGTCGTGGTTTTGGACCAACATATTTGGTGCTCTTTACACTTATGGCAAATATTTGTTCCTTTTGAGATTACTTTTACATTATATGTTGTTTACATTGTATGTTGTTTTATGTAATTGCAAGCATCAGTGATTTTCTAAACTGTTAGGTCAGTGGTTCTCCTGCTTGGGCACTCCCAGGAGTCCTTGAGATACCTTCAGCAGGTCCACAGGATCAAAACTTTTTTCAAAATTATATTAAGATATTGGCCATATTCACTCTCACTCTCTCAAAAGTATGCAATGGAGTTTCCCAGAGGCTAAGTGACATGTGATAATGTATTGAATTTAGGAAATTAGCAGTCTTCTGTTATGTCACATGTTGAAGAGATTTGCAAAAATAGAAAATCATGCCACTCATTAACATTTTGTTTGAAAAGTCCATTTATTTTTGTAGGCATTGTTTATTGCATGTTAACATTTATTATTTTCAAAAATGCATTATAGCCTGGGCTGGGCTTGGTGGCTCAGCCTGTAATCCTAACACTTTTGGAGGCTGAGGTGAGTGGATTGCTTGAGCCCATGGGTTCGAGACCAGCTCGGGCAACTTGGCGAGACCGCATCTCTACAATAAATCAAAATTTAGCTGGGCGTGGTAGTGCACGCCTGTTGTTCTGGTTACTTGGAAGGCTGAGGTGGAAGGATCGCTGGAGCCCAGCAGGTCGACTGCACTCCAACCTGGGCGACAGAGTGAGACTCCAACTTAACAACAACCACAAAACAACAACAAAAAGCATTATTAAGTAAATATTTTAAAATTTCCTCAGAAATTGAAGCACTATTTAGTAAATTAAATATTGATGGATAATCACCCTCATTAAAACAACAACAGCAACAACAACAACAACAACAAACAAACAAAACTCTTTGGGGTCCTTGACAATTGTTAAGAGTTTAAGAGGACCTGAGATGAAAAAGTTTTAGAGTCCCTAATTTAGGTCAATCTTATTACAATGAATCCTCTGGATTACCAGCAATCTATCATCCAGCACGTTGCTTGGTGTTAAATAAATACAGGTTGATTTTTAGGAAAGTATCTTTTTTTTTTTCAGTTTGGAGTCTCACTGTGTCACCCTTGCTGAAGTGCAGCAGCATACTCAGGGTTACAAGACTTGCTCTGTTCAGGCATCCTTCTGCCTTAGCCTTCCAGGTAGCTGAACCTACAGGCATGTGCCTCTATGCATGGCTAATATTTTTGATTTACTGTAAAGATGAGGTCTCACCACCTTGCCTAGGCTAGTCTCAAACCCCTGAACTCAGGCAATCCTCTCGCCTCCTCCTCTCAAAGTGCTAGGATTACAGGTGTGAGCCCCTGTCCTCATACTAGGGGCCACAGTAGGACATGTCCTAGAGATCTTTTGAGCATAATGTGAAAATGATGGTTGTAGATAATTAATTGCATAATGATGTCAACAAAGTATGGTTGCTATGGATAATCAGCACCAGGAATCTTGTTTCCTGGCTGGCATGGAGTAGGGCTCAATCAATGTGTTACATGAATGACTGGCTACTGGTATGTGGACATACTTAGGATCGTTTCTGAAATTGTAGTCACAGAAATAAAACTTTATCAACAAAAAAAAAGCTTTATTTCCATGGGATCACAATCACTTAATGTGTTCCACTTCTAGGTATATTCAGACAAATATCTGAGTTGCACATAATTGAAAAATGAATATACAAAAAATTTATTTAGACAAGAAGTCATTATCAATGCTGTGTTTTTGGACAAAGGAGAAATGTCTGAATGATAAGAATAGACTACTGTAATTTTGAAAGTAACAACAAAAAAAAGACCTGTCAAGAGCAGTTTTTAATAAGATTCTCCTTATTGCATAAATTATGCCAAATTATTATCACTTTAAATTTTCTCACACAGTCAGTTAAGCACGCCTAAGTGCTTAGTGATGATGTTTGCAGATAGGGAAATGTAAACATGAAAATCATCCACTATCATGGAAAGAAACAATATGTATTTTTTCTTAGGTTATTTTAGAAATGAAAAATAAATGATTACATTAATGAATAAACACAAATTAAAACAACAACAACAAATTGGTGGGCTATTTTTAAGGCAGTTGCTTATTAAGCCAGGGGGGCTTCCCACATTCTGTGGCTCGCCACATTGCTTGTTCTTACAGGGTTCTGTGTGCCATGACACTGGCCCTCGTCAACTGTGGCAGGAGCGATTTCCCGCATCTTTCCTTATCTCTGTAGAAGGCTAAAATGTAAACAAACTAAGGCCAACATGCCACCTAGGACTCTGTTTCTCACAGTAGCAGGAAACACATTCTTTATAAGATTGCTATTTTTATTTATTAAAAAAAATGTGGGACTGTTTGCTGTATCATCATTAAAATAGTCAAGGGACAAGGAAAAGTTGATGAATAACTTCCTGATATAAATGAATGTCTTTTTTTTTAAACTGCCCTAAGAGTAGAGGTCAGGTCCATGTTCTAGTGCAGTGATACAGATTTTAGTACTTATAAGAAGAAACCTCAACAATAATGTCCAAGTTTGGCAAGAGTTCCACCCAAGCAAAGCATAGAAAAAGGGTTGAGGAAAAGTAGAGAAGCAAAGTACTTTCATCCAGTCATAAGTGACACATTCTCATTAATATTTGTAATCTATAAGTAGAAGTGTGGTTTGTCCCTGGCTATAATGACCATGCTAGGACTTCTTGAGAACAAAAGAGGCCCAAACCGGTTACAGATATCTATGCCTACTTTCCCTACAGTATGCATGGTATATTATTATTTATTTATTTCAATGCCCTACAGCTGGAAGACAAACTCCATGAAAGCAGAGATTTCTGTCTGTTTTCTTTACCTCTGTAAACCCAGTGCATAAAACAGACATTGGGTATTTACTGAATGTTTATATAGCTATATAAAATTTCCAAAAGTAAATCTTTGTTTTAGGTTGTGTTGCCCCTTTAATTAGCTGGAAGAGTCAACAATACAGACATTCAAGAAAAAGTTAACAAGGAGGATGCAGAAAACTCCCTGAAATAATGACTTAGACATATTTATAGAAATTATCCCCCCAGCAACATACCTATATGCAAGATAAATATTAGAAATTAGATAGCAACATTAATAACATTTAAAGATTTCTGATAGCTTAGAGCAATGATTCTCAAACTTTTTGGTCTCAGGACCCCTTTACACTTTTAAGCTTTATTGAGGACCTCAAGGACTTTTGTGTTTATTTGGGTTATATCTATAGCTATTTACCATATCAGAAATTAAACTGATAGAATTTAAAACTATAGAATTAAGTAAAAGACTGAATACTTTTGCCCAACAGAGAAAAAAATGTCCAGTCACTTCTCTTATTAAACATAGACTAGAAGTACCAGTCAGTGCAATAAGGAAAGAAAAGGAGATAAAGGTTTACAGATTAGAAAGTGAGAAATAAAACTGTTTCTATTTGTAGATGATATAATTGTTTATAGTAGAAAATTTCCAGGAATCTGAAAAACAAAAAACCCCCCAAAACTGTTAGAACTAATACATGAGTTTAGCAAAATAATAGAATATAAAATTAACATTAAAAATATATTTCATTTGTATATACTGGTAATAAATGTGTTGACATTAAAATTAAAAATACAATATTATTTGTACTCACTAAAATGAGATACTTATGTATAAATCTAGCAAAACATAGGACTTGTATACTTAAAACTATGACATATGATAAAAGAAATAAAAATCTGATAGGAACAGATACTACACTTGATCTTAGCCAAAAGGCTGAGAAGTGATCCCATTCACAATAGCCACACAAAAAATGAAATACCTTGGCGTCTTCCTATCAGAGAAGTGAAAGACCTTTACAACGAAAACTACAAAACATTGTGCAAAGAAATCAAAGATGACAAACAAATGAAAAAATATTACATGCTCATGGACTGGAAGAATCAACATTGTTAAGATGTCCATCCTACCCAAGACAATCTACAGATTTAACGCAATACCCATTAAATTACCATTATCATTTTTCTCAGACCTGAAAATGATATTACAGGAATTCATATGGAATCATAAATAATCACGAATAGCCAAAACAATCCTCAGCAAAAGAAACAAAGCAGGAAGTATCACACTTCCAGACTTTAAACTTTATTATAAGGCTACAATAATCAAAACAGCCCGGTATTGATACAAGAACAGACATATAGATGAGTGGAACAGGACAGAGATTCTGGAAGCAAAACCTCAATTTCTCAACCAACTCATCTTTGACAAAGCCTCCATTAACAACCACTCAGGAGAGGAGAACTTATTCAGCAAATGGTGTAGTAAATGGATATTGGAATTGGCAACCAATTTCTGATCAAAACCCCAAGTGCCCATGCCATAAAGAGATACGATAGACTAGTGGGACCTCATTAAACTGGAAAGCTTCTGCAAAGCAAAAGAAACCAACAAGAGAGTGTGGAGACAGCCAACAGAATGGGAAAAAAAATATTTGCCAACTGTATATTTGACAAAGGCCTAACATCTAGGATCTACAAGGAACTCAAATGTGCAGAAAAGAAAAAAACAAACAGCCCTATTAAAAGGTAGGCAAAAGATATGAATAGACACTTCTCAAAAGAAGATATACTAGCAGAAAACAGATGCATGAAATAATGCTCAGTCTCACTAGTCATCAAAGAAATGCAAATTAAAACTACACTGAGATACCACCTAACTCCGATCAGGATGGCCAGCATCTATAACTCAAAAAACAAGAGATGCTGGAGAGGATGCAGGGAACTGGGAACATTTCTATACTGTTGGTGGGAGTTTGAACTAGTATAACCTCTGTGGAAAACACTATGGCAATTCCTAAAAGATCTAAAAATTGATATCCCATATGACCCAGCAATCCCCTTTCTGGGAATATACCCAGAGGAACTCAAATCATTCTATAAAAAAGATACCTGTGCACGTAGGTTTATTGCAGCACTATTCACAATAGCAAAAACATGGAACCAACCATGCTGCTCATTGAAAGTAGACTGAATAAAAAAAAATGTGGTACATATATACAATGGAATATTACACAGATATAACGAAGGACAAAACTTTGCAGCAACTTGGATGGATTTAGAGTCTGTAATACTCAGTGATTTATCACAGAAACAAAGACCTGACTACCACATGTTCTCACTCATAAGTGGACCCTGAACAATTATCATAATACTACAAGAAAGAGATTTGACAGTAGTTTGAAACTGCCAGGGGAGGAGAAGGGGCACACTTTATCAATACGGGTACCTGATCTCAAGCCAGGTGAAGTGGGGACCAAAGCGAGGCTCAAACTTTGACTGTACAATGACCATTTGTATACCTAACCCTGAATTGTACTCTACATTTTTAAAATAAAAATTTTTTTAAAAAGAGAAAGGAATAAAAATCATCTAAACAAATTTTCATGAGTTGGAAGACTCAACAGAGTAAAGATGTCAGTTTTCCCCGTATTGATATACAGGTTTAACACTGGTATCAAAATACCAGTGAGATTTTTATGCATATAGACAAGATTATTCGAAAATGTACATAAAAAGGAAAAGGACTTATATTAGGTAAAACAATTTCATGCAGAAGAATAAAGTGAAAGAAGTCTTACTACAGGTTGAGTGTCCCTTATCCAAAACACTTGGGACTGGAAGTATTTCAGATTTTGATTTTTTTCAGATTTTGGAATATTTGCATATATGTGTATACTGGCAATAAATGTGTTGACATTAAAATAAAAAATACAGTATTATTTGTAATCACTAAAATGAGATGCTTATGTATAAATCTAGCAAAACACATAATATAGGACTTGTAGTCTTAAAACCTAATAGAATGATTTGAGTTCCAATGAGCTATAATTGGGATGAGACCCAAGTTTAAACATAAAATTTATTTATGTTTATACACACAGCCTGAACGTTATTTTATATAATATTTTAAATAATTTTGTGCATGAAACAAAGTTTGTATGATCTCAGATGTGGAATTTTCCACTGTGGCATCCTGTTGGTGCTCAAAAAGTTTCAGATCTGGGGACATTCTGGATTTCATATTTTTGGATAAGGCATGCTCAAACTATATATAAGTTTAGTAATCAAGATTGTCTGGTATTGATAAAAGGAAATATCAATGGAGCAAACCAAACAGAGAACTTAGAAGCGGACCCATGCAAATACTGTATGTCCAAGTGATTATTTACAGAGGTGCAAAAGCAATTCAATAAAGGAAAGACAGCTTTTTCAACAATTGCTAGGGCAACTAGACATCAATAGGCCAAAAATTGAATCTCAATCTAAACTTCACACTTTGACAGAAATGAACTCCAATTGTGTCAAGAATTTAAATTTAAAATTATTAAATATTTAGAAAAAATAGAAGATATTCTTTTTTAAATTTTTTATGTTAAAGATGTGGGGTACAGTTCAGGATTAGGTATACAGATGTTCATTATGCAGGTACCCTTGTTGATGAGGTGTGCTCCCCCCTCCCTTGGCAGATTCCTACTACTGCCAATTCTGTCCCCCTGTCCCCCTGCGCACCCACCACCCCCACCACCCCGGCAGTTTCCCACTACTGCCAAACCTTTCCTTATAGTATTACAGTAATTGATCAAGGTCTGCTTATGAGTGAGAACACGTGATACTCAGTTCTTCAGGGGCTTAGGCTAAGTCAACAGGTCTTAGACTCGATACAAAAAAAAAAAAAAAATCCACACAATTTATAAAAGGAAAACACTTTTCATAAAAGAAAAAAGTTAATAAACTAGACCTCATTATAATTAAAACCTTTTGCTTTGTGAAAGACCTTGTTAAGAGAATAAAAGACAAGCTACAGAGTAGGAGGAAATATTTTCAAAATGCATATCTGACAAAGGGCTCTATCTACATTATATAAAGAACTCTCAAAGCTCAATAGGCAAAAAAAAAACAATGCAATTAGAAGAAAATGGGCAAAAACCATGCAGAGACATTTCACTAGAGGATATACAGATGGCAAATAAGCACATGAAAAGTTGTCTGATATCCTTAGCCATTTAGAAAATGCAAATTTAAGCCATAATGATATGTCACAGTTCAGCTACCAGCATGCCTAAAATAAAAAATAGTGAGAACACCAAATGCTGGCAAGGATGCAGAGAAACTAGTTTACTTACACACTGCTGGTGGGAATGTAAAATGGTACAGCTGCCTTAGACAATATATGGCTGCTTTCTAAAAACTAAACATGCAACCACAACAATTATACTCCTAGATTTTTTTTCCCCAGACAAACGAAGACATGTTCACACAAAAGCCTGTACACAAATGTTTATAGCAGCTTTATTCATAGTAGCCAAAAACTGAAATCAGTCCAAATGTCCTAATGGCTAAGCTTATTGTGGTGCATCCAAACCATGGAATATTAGGAAGAAAAAGAAACAAACTATTGGTACTTAACAACTTGTATGAACCTCTACTCCAGTATTATATTAACCAAAAACCAAAAAAACCAAAAAACAAAAACACATAAAAAAACCAAAGGGCTACATACTGTTATGACTCCACTTGCATAACATCCTTCAACTGTCAAGATTACAGAAATAAGGCTGGGCGCAGTGGCTCAAGACTGTAATTCCAGCACTTTGGGAGGCCAAGTGAGAGGATTGCCTGAGCTCAGGGGTTCGAGACTAGCCTGAGCAACACGGCGAGACCTCGTCTCTACAATAAATAATGATAATAATAATAAAAACAAGCTGGACAAGGTAGCTTGTGCCTGTAGTTCCAGCTACTTGGAAGGCTGAGGCGGAAGGATCGCCTGAGCCCAGTAGGTTGAGGCTGCAACGGCCATGAGTGTGCCACAGCACTCCAGCCTGGCTAACAGAGTGAGACTCTGACTCAAAAAAAAAAAAATTACAGAAATAGAGAACTGAGTATTAGTTGCCCTGTTAAAGACAGAAAGCAAAGTGGAAAAGGGAAGTTGTTGCTGCTATAAAATGGTAACAAAAAGAATCCTTGTGATGGAAATGTTCTATATCTTGATTATCAATGTCAATTTCTTTATTGTGAAGGTGTGCTATAGTTCTGAAGATGTTACTATTGAGGAAAACTGGGTAAAAGGTACTTGGAATCTTTGTATTATTTCTCTCAACTGCATTTTAGCTATAATTATCTTTAAAGTAAAACATACACACATATATGTATATATGGAAAAGCTTTGATTTGCAAACTGGAGATAATTTTAGTGTGTTTGGAGATGAGTATCTAGAATGGCATCCAGCTAGTTAAAAATTAGTTTACCTTTCGATTTTTAGAAATCTGAAATTGTCTGTCATGACTAATACTGTTCTAAGAGATTATGTAAACACTTTCTTTTTTTTTTTGAGTTGGAGTCTCACTCTGTCGCCCAGACTGGAGTGCAGTGGCCGCTCCCGGCCACTGCAGCCTCGGCCTGCTGGGCTCCGGCGATCCTTCCGCCTCAGCCTTCCAAGTAGCTGGAACTACAGGCACGCGCTACCATGCCCGGCTAATTTTTTGATTTATTGTAAAGATGAGGTCTTGCTTGCCCAGGCGGGTCTCGAACCCGCGGGCTCAGGCAATCCACTCACCTCAGCCTCCCCAAGGTGCGGGATTACAGGCTGAGCCACCGAGCCCGGCAACACTTTCATAAAAATAGGAGGAATAGCGTTTTCTGGGAGTGTTAAGCATTTTTTTCTAAATATGATACAACTGGTATAATTTAACCAGTATATTCTTACTATTCTAAAGAATAAAGAATAAAGCTCTCTAAGGCTCTGCATACATCATGAGCACTAAGAATTTGTTGCTAAAAGAATCTGCTCCCTTTCAACTGTGTTTTCATTGTCTTGAAGGACTTATTTAAGAGTTTTTGTCTGCAATAATAGTGGGAGGGAATGTAAAGAAATAGATAATATAAATAAATGCACTGAGAAATGATATTTTGATATCAATCCAATTTTCTTTACAACGAGCAGCATTTTGTGCCTTAAGTGGGGTCAAGCATCGAGGATCTTTTTTGTGCATTCATTTTTAAAGTCATCTAAGGGATACGTAAATTTGTTTGCAATGATTTCATCTATTTATTTTGGGACAGGCTGAGCACAGTGGCTCATGCCTGTAATCCCAGCATCTTGGAATGCTGAGGCAGGAGGATAACTTGAGGCCAGGAGTTCCAGACCAGCTTGAGCAACATAGCAAGATCCTGTATCTACAAAAAAAAAAAAAAAAAAAAAAGAAAGAAAAGAAAAGAAAAAAGAAAAATAGTCAAGCATGGAGGCATGTGCCTGTGTAGTCCCAGCTATTTGGGAGGCTGAGGCAGGAGTTGGATGCTGTGGTGAGCTGTGGGTGCAGTAGCTCTGGGCGACAGAGAAAGCCCTTCTCTCCAAATAAATAAATGAATAATACTGGCCCAAACTTTTATACAGAATTAATAGCAAGGGCAGGATAAATGTTATAACACTTTAAGAATTCATAAGATGACTATATAAAAGGGTGAAAATTGGAATTACCATGGAAACCCCTCCTGCAGGGGTCAGGCCTGTGGGCATTCCTCTCTTCGAGGTTCATGGCCGTGCTGCTAGAACATGTGGGGACAAGAAGGTCTGTCCACCGCCATAGCAGTAGCTTAGTATCTGCTGTGGGAACTTGGGATGGAAGTACAAGGAAAAAAATGGGCTGATTATTTTCCAAAGGACTTTGGAATGATTGGAAAAAAATAGATTTTTTTCAAGGAGTTCTTTAGTTAAGCTATTGAGTCTATAAACCTCTTGAGCATGAGAAAAAACACGCCTTGTTCTTATCTGTCTCTGTAGACAATCCAGTAAGAGTTATTTGGAATGGCACTGTTTTCACAAGAAATACCAAGAGCCTGTGTATCCCTTTTAATCAAATATCAAAAGTTATTTATGCCAGCTACAGCAATATAGACATTAGTATATTATAAAAATGATGCTTTCTCAGCAATCACTGAGTCAAACCACCTCATTTTGTTCATGCAGGAAACTGAGGTTCTGAAAAGTGAACGGACTTACCCAAGTCCAAAAACTAATTAGAGGCAGAACAAGCCCTGAACTCCAGGTCTTTGACCTCAAACTCATGGTTGTTAATTGTGCTACTGTATTAACAAAGAGAACATATTCTAGTGGTAAACTGTGTTTTCTTTTGCCCCCTTACCCATAAAAAAGTAGAGAAATATAGAACGCATGGTTAAACATTCTATAATGTTTGCAGCTGATGCTTAGAATGGACTCATTTACATATGCAGTATTCCAGATCCTGGGTAGAGTTCTTCTGCAGAGGCCAGAAAGCAAAATAGTGCACTTCCAAGATTCTTTTGTTGGTAGATTTCTGGATGTGTTTAGGTTCTGCCAATCAGGTGCATTCTGGCAAGAAGTAGATTTGGATTACGTAGGGAGGAAGGCAAGGGGCAAGTAATCCCTTTCATGGAGGAGGCAGCTTGCTTCTGCAGTCATGGCTTTCTGCTGCAGCAAGGCTGTTTCCCAATCATTGAAAGACACTGCCATTCTGAAGGCTGGGAGGTGCCTGGAAGGTTATTCTACAGCCTGCTGCTACAGCCTGGTAGTACCTTGGTGACAAATCCCTTTCTGTGTAATCTAGTTACAGTGGTTTCTGTTATCTTCAAACTAAACCTTAATCAACACAGGGTAGCAAGGCACAAAACAAAGCAATATTGTAAAATATGCAAAATACAGAAATGAATTGTTGAGGGTCTTGAAGTAAGACAGGAAAACAAAGGTTGGGCTAAGATTAGGGTCTGGGGCCTGATTTGGGGTAGGGAAAGACAGTTGGTAAAGATATATAATACCAAGTCGGAGAAGAAATCATTGACAATAGGGTCACTCTTGGGCTATGATTGTTTTTTAGAAACCAACCTCCAGCAAGCACTGGGGACTCACTTGAATGTCTCCACTGCTGCCTACCTTCCTGGAAATCACATTTGAAAAAATAAAGAAATCCAACTTCAGAAGCAGCTTTTGAGTAGAACTTCTGTGTCTGCAAACCATCTTCTGATTTGATTGCTGATGTCTGAAATTTCTTTAACAGGGAGCAAATTATGCATAATTAGAAATAAAAGTGTCAAAATGTAAATGCTGATTGAGTTGGCTTGTGCAAAACTCATCAATAGTAAAGGGTAATGGGTTAATTACATTAGCGTTAGTGATAATTTTGGAACCCTTTTGTTTTGGTGATGGGGTTAATTAACATTTATGGAAGACCTACTATGAACCTGGACTGGGGCCTCATGTTGCTACACACTCTTTTCATTTGGTCTTCCTGCAACTCTAGTTCTGAACAGTATTTATTCCCATTTTCCAGATTTAGAGACTGAGATTCAAAGAGGCTAAAAAACTTGTCCCAAGTCACAAAGAGTAGGCCTGGGACAGCGGTTTCTCTAATAACATAATTTTGAATTGGGTCAGGTCTATTTGCCTTTGCAAGGTCAGGGATAAATTGAAATTGTTCTCAGATACAGTTTTCTCATGGGAAGGCAAGCAGGAAGTTCTATTTTACATGATTTATGACTCTTTTTCCCCCCTTTAAGATGGCTTACTTTTTTTTTTTATAAGGAGTTTATTTGGCCCAGAGGATACATTAATAATAACAAACCACAACAAATAATATTTGTATATCAGTTTACAGTCTATCCTATTCTCTTACAATGCATTTTCTTGTATGCTGTCCCATTTTTATCCAGTAGAAAGAGATATAAAAACCCATCTGATATTAAGACATAAGCTGAGTCTTGAAAGTTGAGGTTACTGCCTCACACCACACAGTAAGTGCAGATTCTAGGTCCCAAATGCAAGCATTTAGTACCAAACCCAATAAGTCAGTCCTCCTGACAATCTATTACTGTTTATGAGAGACAGTGCTGACCTGGAAGCCCTCAGAGACATGCTGAATCACACAAAGGATCAAGGCTACAGAAAAAAAATGGTTTTGTTTAATACTCTATCCATTTCACTCCCATTTTAGCTCTTTATATCATTGTTCACCTTATATGCTAGTTGTTTACTTATGTCTTCTCTATAGTCTATACAGGAAACACCATGACTGTCATTTTGTCTTATTCATTTTAATGCTTCTAGCACCTAACACAATGCCTAGCATAGAGTAGGCATTCAATCTATGCTCATGAATGAACACCTCCAAAATATTAACTTTCAAAGCAGAATTAAAAACAATAAATGTCTCAGTCCAATGTTTTAACTAATTTTTCTCTTTATTACCATGAACGTTGGTGCATACTAGCCAATATCATATACTGGAAATACTGGTACTGAGTTAATTAGTGTATTTTTGAAACAGCTCATTTTTACTATTGTATCTAGCCAAATATCTTACTAGTAATGTGAAAAATTGATAGAAATACCTTCTCTAGGAGAAGACACTACTGTAGTGTTTTCCTCTTCACATACTAAAACAAAACAAATCACACTGGACTGGTAACTTCTTTTATGTGCCAAAAGCAAATGACTGCTGTACCTGCCTTTGGAATCATGATAAATGAAGTTGCCCCAAAGTGAAATTCAATCTGGGCCTTGAGTCACATTGCCAAGTGCTGGCCAACAAAAACAACCATTAAGAGAAAGAATCCTGATTTATTTCTTTAATTTTCTCATGCAGACAGAGCATTTGTGGTCAAATGGTACCTTAATTGAATAAAAACATTCTGATTTTTTTAAGTCTTTATTTTTCCAACCTTTGTATATGATGGAAGACCATTGCAAATCTGCTCTGGCAATCTCCCAGGTTTGAATAGATGTTTGCATTGCAGAATGTCCTAGCTTTTGTTGTGTGCCCTTAAGGTGGTGGTTACTAGATGAAACTTTTTTTTTTTTTTAACTGCAGGAAACATCTAGCTGTGTTGAAAATTTCTATCTAGTTTGTGGGTCATTTTGCAGCCCCGGATACATGAATGATTCAAAGTTGTTGACTCAGATACTACAGGAGTGGCCTGCAAGAGTTATAATGTGAGAAAGGCAGAAAGAAATAGAGCAAAATTTCGATGACCCTGAACCATTCCAAGTCTACTTGCTGCAAGGAAATTTGCTTTTTTGGGGGTCAATTGTTGTCAATCATAACACAGAATATTAAGCTTTGCTTGGGGACATTTCTTATGAATTCTGCATTAATTTGTACATATTGAATTTATTTAAAAATCAATAAGTAGAGGCTAGAGACATAATGATCTCTAAACAATCAGACAGAAATATCTGAGATAGGAATTTGAAGTGAAGATAGATTCAGAACTAGAACAAACCAATAAACTTTCCACTTCATCTACTGATTTTAGTGCTATTCATACCATATTAGAGTTAGTCATTTCTTTGTCTTATCCACGAAATCATTACCTTCTCAATGTTAGGAATTACATTTTTTACCTTTGCAAAATCAGAATGTTACCTGTATAATCTAGCACCATTTCCAAGCCACTATGTGGCACATAAACAATGCTTAACATAAACAACATAAACAATAGTTGTTAACTCCTCAAACACTCTGCATATATGTTGTATGAATTTTGTCTTTTAACTTTACTAAATGATAAATATATACCAAAGGGATTTAAATTATTCACTTTAATATGAAATAAATTTTTATTATGCCCAAAATTTTTGATATAGGATTTATCTGAAGTGGGTCTTTTGGGCCTTATACTACTACAATTTTGAATGCTTTCTTAGTATGTTCAGAAAGAGAGAGTCTCTAAATGAATCATGCAAATGACAAAGTTTGATGCATTGTAATTGTTTACAACCTGCATGGGAATTTAATATATGTTCTTTGTTTCTCTAAACAATGCTGTAAGGTAGAAACATTAGGCGTTATTATTATTATTAACTCCCTCTTACAAAAGAAAGAGGCAAATTTCAGAAAAGAAGAGTGATATTTTTTTCTAAAATTTCTTACCCAATAGGTATCAGGCACAGGATTGGAACACAAATTTTCTTACTTTAGATACTCTGAATTTTTCCACTATGAACCCTTTTTCAATGTAACATACATTGGATGGAATTAAAATTTGATGCCTTAGAAAATCAGGCATTTTTTTTTCTAGTTTGTTTCATAAATATGACACCATACTTGGAAGCTGAGTAGTGTGGTGAGAAGGATCTGGAGTTAAAGTCAGTATTTAAATCCAGCTGTGCCACATGGAAGTGACTTTAATTATAGAATTCTTCAGTAAAATGCAAATAAAATAAATAAGAAAGAACAAATGGGACACCAGAAAAATCTGTGTGATTTTGAAAAATTACTTAGCCCTTTGTTGCTACAGTTTTTTCATTTGTAAGACGGAACAATTATACTTACAGCACAGGTTTGAGCTGAGGCTGAAGTGAAAAGTACTCACTACTTGAACCTGGATATTGTATCCAACGTAATAATGCAACTGGTGGCTAAATCTTTTTTTTTTTTTTGAGTTAGAGTCTTACAACATCGCCTAGGCTGGAGTGCAGTGGCACGTTCATGGCCACCCCAGCGTCAACCTGCTAGGCTCCGGTGATCCTTCTGCCTCAACCTTCCAAGTAACCAGAATTACAGACATGCCCTACCACACCCAGCTAATTTTTTTCTTTAGTTATTTTAGAGATGAGGGCTTTCCAAGTTGCCCGGGCTGGTCTCGAACCTGTGGGCTCAGACAATCCACTTGCCTCGGCCTCCCAAAGTGCTGGGATTACAGGCTGAGCCACCGAGTCCGGCCCTAAATCTTGCCAGAAAGACACATGATTCATTTGGCCTCCTCTATTTTGTCTGGGTATAAATATGTTTAAAAACTTATATAGTTTCATAATAAATGATAACATTTAACCTTTATATTGCCATTTTTTCTCTGTTTAGTAACTTTTGTAGTATTGTGTTCTAGATGAATCTGGGGATAACACAGTGTCAGTTAACTTTATAAAATATTAGATCAATTTATTGAAATGTTATACTCTCATTTATGCTTCTGGTATTTAGATAAAATTTAAAATATCTTTTTCCCATTCAAAAAAGGTTATGAAATTGTATGATTAACATGATACACCTCACTCTTCAAAGCCCATTCAGGCATTCAGGATGCTCTTTCTGGTTTAATTCATAAATAAGATTAATATGTGAGAGGAAATAATCTATTACTGGATCACATATTTTGACAATTTTTAGTTAAAAACAATTTAATTTTTTACTCAATGTTTGAACCTTGACCCTTTTCTAGAAGTTGTAACTAAAAATTGCAAAAAAGAAAAAAAAGTCTTTAAAGTATAACATAGCTGACATTAATTAGTTTCCATTCTTGGATACTGGCATGAGGATCGTAAATTCATTTTTGGTCTCAGGAGACCACACTTAATAAAGGAATGATTATTTAGAAAACAAAAACAAAACAGCACCGCATGTAAAATGTTTCTGGCCAAGTAGGAGCCTGTGTTTAAGATAAACAAATAGAAAGCAGTCTTTTCTATGTACTATGCGTACACAATAAAGATTGAGAGATTGTCCAATGATCTGATATGAATGACATTCTTCTCATTTTTTTGTCATTTTACTTTTGTGTTTTTAATATGTATGTAAAATAAATATATAATAGTAATTATATATTATTATGATATTATAATATATATAATATATAACATAGCAATCACATGTTACAAGTAATAATCACAAGTAATTATCAAGGATAAATGGCAATCATTCACATTATTAATTAAAATAAAAAAGTTAATGCCAGCTAGGGTATACTTATATATGGAAGAACTTTCACATTTGGTAGTGAGACATGAAACTTTTTTTTAAAGCTGGGGTCTTGCTCTGTTGCCCAGGCTGGAGCGCAGTGTCATGATTATGGCTTATTGCAGCTTAGACCTCCTGGGCTCAGGCTATCCTTCCACCTCAGCCTTTGGAGTAGCTGGGACTACAGGCATGTACCATCATGCACAGCTAATTTTTGTATTTTTTTTTTTTATTTGGAGAGATGTGATCTCACTATGTTACCCAGGCTGGAACTCCTGGGCTCAAGCAATCCACTTGCCTCAGCCTCTCAAAGAGTTGGGATTACAGGCATGAATTATTTCTACTTACTTCTTGTATATTATATCACTTTTGACTTTTTTTCCAACACTCTTGAAAGTTTTATCTCTTGCACAGTGGCCTTTTTCCTCATAAGAAAGCAGGGTTGATACTTCCCAAAGAGGAGCTGTGCAGAGAACCAAGCACTCTACAACATGGATATTGGACTTGGGGTCTGGAGGCTCACTTACAGGGCAGGCCAAAGGTCTTGCCACAGCTCTTAGAATCAAATGCTAAAACACAGATTTTGACAATCATAAAAGGGAAAAGATGAACTGTTGTTTTTGTTTTTGAGATCATGTCCTTCCAAATTTGGACAGTTTGCAGCCTTTCAGTTTGAAAAACATGGAGGTGGTAGATGACAGTTATTTGTTAAAGGTGATTATTTAATAAAATAAGAGTTACCCTTAGCCATCACGCCAGCACCCAACTTTAAATAAAAAAAAAAAAAGCTGGTTGTGAAATCCCAAAGTCTAGAAACCACTAAGTAAAGCTGAGTTAAAGCGAAGTCTTTCAAAATGGGTAATTAAATTTATGACTCAGTAAAACAAAACAAAATAAAATAAAACAAAACAACTCATATCATGAGACTTTAGAATCACTTGCAGCAGTCAAAAGAGTTAATTGAAAAAGTGAGAATCTAAATTGCCTACTGCCTTATTTTAATTTTTTAGAGACAAGGTCTTGCTCTGTCATGCAAGCTTAAGTGCAGTGGCACAATCATAACTCACCATAGCCTTGAACTTCTGGGCTCAAGAGATCTTACCACCTCAACCTCCCAAAGCCCTAGATTATAGGCAGGAGCCATCATGCCTGGCCTTTATTTTTTAAATGGTTGCTTTTTTTTTCAGATTTGTTTACTAAAAGGTTATCAGGTTATTATTATTATTTTTTAATGTTTAGGTGATTTGTGGGAGGTTAAAAAGTCATGCTGAGATAGAGCTGACCTGCTTTTGTAGAAAAGCCTCCTATGGAAGGGAAAGTATAAATGAAGGATTTATGCAGAGCTCAGAGATTCGAATGCAAAGGAGAGAGGAAGGTGACAGGTATCTTTTTTGGCCAAAACTTTCTAAAGACTTTTCCTTCCTGCTATGAGTGCTGCCGTGTTGGGTGAGTTGACTGGGAAGCCAGCAGTAGGAAAGCAGTAAAAAGGCAGGGAGAGCAGTGTGCTCCTGAAGTCTATTGGAGAATAAAAGAAAACTTTTTAATGCTTCCTCTTTGGTGGGAAAATGTGTTAATCAAAATGGACCCAAAAGAGTTCCTATCACTCTTGGTCAGTAAGAGAAGGTATAGGTGTGACGACCTGCCTGAGAGCAGACCAACAGATTGGGGAAAATTTGTTGGATTATAAGAGATATCTTGATACCTACAAAGCCTTTTTAAAATTTTTTAAATTCGTGCCTTAAATTGCAGTTCTATATGTCATAGGGTTCATAGATGCTTTGGGGCATCTGCAAATCATTGAAATTTTACAAAAAAATTAATTTTTAGACATATTTTTCTTGGGAGAAGTCCATAACTTTCATTTAATTGCTTTGTATTTTTGTTCTGTTTTTAAAAATATTTATTCTGTTTGACTTCTGAGGCTACCAATTTAGTTCTCAACAAGTGATTATTCTGACTTTTAGTTAACACATTTTTTCTTGTTTTTGGAACTAAAATGTATTTTCTGTGCTACAATCAATCTCCTTGAATTGTTGGCCCTATTACTGTTGCTTTTGTTAAGGCTGTTATCCGTTTCTTCCAAAAGTTCTGTGTCTTCAGAAATTACTCCTTCTAGGTATTCTTGATTGTCCTCTAGTTGCTGGTTCTCCTTAGATGTATTTTTTTTCTTTAACTACTCATGACTCTGTTTATTCTTCTGGTCAAGCTTTGGTTTTTCCTGCTGCCAGGAAGGAATGAGTGGTCTCTGGACTTGCTGAACAATGAAGAGAATGTTTGTCCTTCTCCGAGGGTGCTCTATGCTCTAATGTCTTCCCAGTAATGGGTGTTATCCATAAGCTTCAATTAGAGGGAAACTAGCCTGCTTCCAGCTCTCTCCCAGTTCCTCCTAGAACACCTTCCCCACAACACAGCAAATACACATGTGTACAGAAGCAGAAACAGCTTTTCCTCAAGAGGGACAAAGAGTTTTTCAGGCCAACTTCTCTGGGAAACAGAGTCCCAACCTTGCCCCAGGCTTATTGACTGGCTCCCATTAGGCTGACAGGTAATGAGATCCTGAGCTTGATTTTTTATTTTTCATTTGGAAATTCTACCTAGCTATGTACCTTGTGTACCTTACTTTGTTAAATGGTACTACAAGAAGAGGATAAGTTTTCAGACTACCACCAGCCCCTATCATCTCAGAGGGTTGTGAGATAACAAAAATATTAAACCCGCTAACCCTTGGTATGTGTGTTATGCATATGTGTGTGTGTGTGTGTGTGTGTGTGTGCATATATATATATATATATATATATATATATGCATTGTGTGTTTTATTAGATATTTAACTAACACTTTACAGTTTTTTATTTTCTTAAGAAAAATAATGACCATGTTTGAGTAGATAATTCTGAAGTCTGTAAGTCTGTTGAAGGCAAGAATATATTTTTATCCTTGTTTTATTCCAAGTACCTGGGAATTTCTGTGAGAATATCTAAGAAAAAGCTATAATTCATTGCTAAATATGTATGTGTTCTTGTCAAAGTGAGGCTTGCTGTCTTAAAAGAATATGATTAACTGAATTGAAAAGCAATGATATAAAACAGCATATATATATTTATATAATTGTATTGTCGAAATTATAAATACAGAAATGTGATATATTTGACAATAAAAGCACAAAGGTAGTAGGTGGGAACAGAGTGTAATAGAGTAAGGAAATAACATCATATGGTACCTCCAATCAGCAGAAAAAAATGAAGAGAAACAGTAAGGGTAAGATACATATATGTTAATATAACACATTCTATAAATATATATATAAATATTTCTTTCTCCTTTTGGCTTCATTATAAGACACAAAATTATATAAAACAATCATTATAGCAATATATTACACAATATATATTCCTAAACACATGTGATATTTATGACAACAATATCACAAAAATGGAGAAGTAGAACTATATAGAAGTAACATTTTGATATTTCCCTGCAACTGACAGGGCAAATCTGAAGCTGATTCTGATAAGTTAAGATGTCCATGGCAAGCCCTAGAGCAATTACTAAAAAAACCCTCAACAGTGTGGTGAAAAAAAATTAGAGAAAATAGATTAATCTAATAATTATTATATATAGTGCATAGAATAGAATACTTATTAATATATTGAATAAATATAGCAACATATTGCATGAAATACACACACACACAAAATATTTATAACAATAATAGCACAAAAAGGGAGAAGAAGGAATAGAACTGTTTAAGAGTAACGTTTTGATATTTCCCTGTAACTAAGACAGTGCAAATTGAAAGTAGATTCTGATAAGTTTTGACATCTATGGTAGGCCCTAGAAAAACCACTAAGAAAATAACTCAAAAATGTGGCGCAAAAAAATCAGAGGAATTAGGTTGTAAGAATAAATCACAAAATAAATTAGAAAACACTTCCACATGAATGAAAAGAAAGAGAGAACATATTAAAATTTATGTGATGCAATAAAAACAGTTTTTGGAGAAGAATTTACAGTTTCTAATATGCTTATTAAAAAAAGAGAGATTTCAAAATTAATAATCTAATCTTCCACCTTAAGACATTGAACAAACTAAGCCAAGATCAAACTAAATCCACAGAGGCAGGTGAATAAGTATTAGAAAAATATATGATATAAAGAACAGAAAAACAATAGAAAAAATTAACAAAAGCAAAAGTTGGTCCTTTGAAAACAGCAACAAAATTAATAAACACTTAATTGGACTTATGAAGGAAAAAAAGAATATCAAATTACTAAAGTTAGGAATAAAAATGAGAGCATAATTACACACTTTACAGGCATAAAAAATAATGAAAAAGAAATACTATGTAAAACAGTATGCCAACAAATTAGATAACTTTAGATGAAATGAGAAAATTTATATAAAGATACAAACTACTGAAACTGACTCCAGAACAAACAGAATATCTAAATAGACTTATTACAAGTAAACAAATTAAATAAGTGATGAAAAACTACCCTGCCAAAATTTCCAAGTGTTCTTTTTTACCTAAGGCACAAAACATGATGAATTATACGCTAGCAAAATTAATTTTTTTACGTGAGCTTCAAAGGACACCATCAAAAGTGAAAAGGCAAGCCACAGAATCAGAGAAAATATTTGCAAATCATATATCTGAGGCGCTTGAATCTAGAGCATATAAAGAATTCTTACAACTAAATAATATAAATAGTCCAAGTAAAAAATAAGCAAAGTAACTAAATAGATATTTCTCCAAAGAATGGCCAGTAAGCATATAAAACTATTCTTGACATCATTAGTCATCAAGGAAATACAAATCAAAACCACAATGCATTACAACTTCACAACCACTAAGATAAGTATAATAAGAAAGACATAACATGTTATTATCTTAAATTATCTTAAGTGGTAAGGATATAGAATGATTACAACCCTTACACACTGCCAATGAAGTTGTTTAATGGTACAGCCACTTTGAGATTTCCTCAAAAAATTAAACATAAACTTATATGACCCAGTAATGTTAATTTTAGATATCTAAGAGCAGTGAAAACCTATGCCTATGCAAAAACCTGCTCATCATTGTTCATGAAGTATTAGGTATAGTACTCACAAGTGGAAACAACACAAATGTCCATAAACTGATGAATGAATAATCAATGTTGGTATATCCATTCAATGGAATATTATTCAGTCATAAAAAGGAATGATGTACTGATATACATTACATGAATGAACCTTGAAAAGATTATGTTACATGAAAGAAGTCAGTCACAGAAGGCTACATATAATATGAATCTATTTACATAAAATATTCAGCCAGACTTGGCAAATCTATAAAGACACAGACTAGATTAGGCATTGTCTACGACTGAAAAAGAAAGTAGATGTGAGACTGACTGCTAAAGGGTACTGGGTTTCTTGTTTGCATGATAAATATGCTCTAAAATTATATTGTGAGGATTGTAGCACATGGCTGAGCATATGCTAAAGCCACATAACCGCACTTTATATGGGTGAATTTTATACTTTTTGAATTATATCTCAATAAAGTAAATAAATTATATCTTATAAAGACATTGTGTATCTACTATTTGCCAGACACTCTACATGGAACTGATAATAGACTGGTGTAAAAACATGCATTATCTATTAAAGCTTACCACATAGGTATAGTAATCAAGACCATGTGGTACTTGTGGAGAGACAGACATAGATAAAATAAAAAAGATAATCCATAATACCCACAAAAATATGTCAAATCAATTTTTGACAGAGGTGTAAAAATAATTCAGTGGATGAAGGGAAGCCTTTTTATTGAATGGCGCAGCAGCAATCTATAGATGACATCAACAACAAGAGAACCCCCCCCAAACACACCTTATACCTTAAATCTCACATTTTATACAAAAATTAACTCAAGATTATGGACTTAAATACAAAATGTTGAAAAACAAATTTTTAAAAAAAAGCATAGGAGAATATCTTTGAGATCTGGAAAAGGCAAAAATTCTTGGAGTTTACACTAAAAACCAAATAAATAAATAAATACATTCTTATCAAGATTAAACATTTTTCTCTGTGATATACCCTTCTAAGAAGATGGCAAGACAAACTACAGAGTGAAAGAAGATATTTGCAAACCAAACATCTATCAAAGGACTCAATTTTAGAATACATATAAAGAACTCTTAAAAATCATCAGTAAAACCTCTACCAAAAGCGGGGCTCAGTGGCTTAGTCTGTTTCCCAGCACTTTGGGAGGCTGAGGCGACTGGACAGCCTGAGACTGCGAGTTCGAGACCAGTCGAGGCAAATTGGTGAGACCTCCTCTCTACAATTAAAAAAAAAAAAATTAGCCAGACATGGTAGTGCATGCCTGCAGTTCTGGCAACTTGGAAGACTGAAGCAAAAGGATCACCAGAGCCCAGCATGTTGACGCTGGGGTGGCGATGAGCATGCCACTGCACTCCAGCCTGGGCAACAAAGTGAGATTCCAACTCAAGCAAACAAACACTTTCCCAAAAAAGCAAATAGGAAATGGGCAAAATATATAAGAAACTCATATGCATAGCAAGAAAACAAATAACCAGATTTTTTAAATGGGCAAAGAGACAAACCCTCTGGGTCCACAGTCCATACTGTTTCTGCACCTTGCACCCCAGTGGGTTGCAGAAGCCACGTGCCCTTATTATTTTTTAAAAATGGACAAAAGCAATGGGGAAAAAATATTGCCCCAGGCTCTTCCTCAGCGGTGTAGCAGGAGAGAGACTGCTGGCTCTTGGCTTTGCCTCACCACTTCAGCACCTGGCAGGGCACTGGCAACAGGGGCTGCAGAGGGAGTCCAGAGGAAAAGTACCACAGAAGAGGACAAGAGAGGCACCCCACCACCATCTTGAAGGTGGGGCAGGAAAGTGCTCCAACTTGTTCATCACAGAGCAACAGACCCGATCTCTGTGACTGGTGGATCAACTACTAAGGGATTGATTGCGACCCAGAAGGAATATCCTGAAAGCATAAATTTTGGAGGCACCTGATGAGGACT
Source organism: Tarsius wallacei (assembly GCA_963574415.1). NCBI lineage: Eukaryota > Metazoa > Chordata > Mammalia > Primates > Tarsiidae > Tarsius > Tarsius wallacei. Next base: position 2,924 of record CAUYQG010111588.1, on the reverse strand, counting down.
GAGTTCCAGAAACCCCACCACCCACTCTGATCCAGCCACAGGACAAAGGGTGTGGCCAGAAAAGGACAAAGAAGGACTCCAAAGAGATCAGTGAACAAATCCAGAGACTGGATCAGGGAAGAATAGAGGACTGAGCAAACATAAGAAGGGAAAGTCTCTCCCACTGACACTGAATAATAGAACTGAAAAGAAGAGATCTGTCACAAATGTGGAAAAACCAAAGGAAGACCTCAGGCAATTTCAAGTGTACCAAAGACAAAACTCCTGAAAATCAGACCCTGGTGCTCAAAGAATGGAAGTCACAAATGACTGGTCCCAGAATATGACAGGGATCAGAGAATGAATGTAAACAGTGAATAAGACTCAAGAAAGACAAGATGCAACACTGAAAGAACTTGTGACAGAGATTTTAGCAATAAAAAATTTCATCTAAGAAATAATAAGATGACAAGCATGGAAAGCAGAATTAATCTAGCTGAAGAAAGAATCTCAAAACTTGAAGACCAGAACATGGAATTAACCCAATCTGTAAAAAACATAGAAAGAAGACTCAGAAAGAAAGAACAAAACCTACAAAAGATGTGCAGTTATATCAAGAGGCCAAACCTATGCCTGACTGATATCCCAGAAGAAGAAATGGAAACTGAGAACAACTTGTAGCAAGTATTCCAGGAGTAATCCAAGAAAACCTTTCCCATCTTACCAGAGATGTGACCAGTAAAGCAAAAGAGATACAGAGAATCCCCACAAGACATCAAATGAGAAGAACAATCCCTAGACACATAGTAATTCGCCTACACAAAGTAGACACAAAAGAAAAAATCCTAAAGGTAGCAAGAAGAAAGGTCAGACTACCTACTGGGGAAAACTAATCAGAATAGCAGCAGACCTATCAGCAGAAACACTACAAGCAAGAAGGGACTGGAGCCCTATATTCAAAGTCCTCAAAGATAAACAATTTCAACCAAGAATCTCCTATCCAGTCAAGTTCAGCTTCATCAGTGATGGAGAATTAAAATCCTTCCCAGACATCCAATCCCTAAGAGATTATGCAGCTTCTGGACCAACCCTACAGGAGACACATAAAAAGGTATTAAGCACAGAAGAAAGAAAAAAAGAATGACCACACCCTTCCCAAGAGAACAGTAGAGCATAGAATCAACAGAGGATACAGTGCAACAAGAAACTTGAAAACTCACATACATTAACCTCAAAGCAAAAAGAAAACAAACAAAGAAAAAACTTTATAAGAACCTCATGACAGGGATAAAGAATCACATTTCAATAATCAGCCTGAATGTGAATGGACTAAATGCACCACTGAAAAGACACACAATGGCAAACTGGATTAAGAAACCATGACCCAATTATTTGCTGGATCCAGAAGACTCATCTCACTACAAGGGACGCACACAGACTCAAAGTTAAAGGATGGAAAACAAGTTTCCAGGCAAATGGATCACAAAAGAAGGTAGGAGTTGCAATCTTAATATCAGACAAAGCAACCTTTAAGGTATCAAAAATTTAAAAGGTGCAAAAGGACACTGCATAATGATAAAAGTTTCAATTTATCAACAAGAAATATCCATCCTAAACATATATGCACTCAACACAAGAGCACCAGCATTTATAAAGCAACTACTAAATAAATTAAAAAAGATATTGACTCTAACATTATTATAGCAGGGGATTTGAATAACCCATGAACAGACCTAGATATATCACTGAAGCAAAAAATCAACAAAGAGATCCAGAACCTAAACTTGACACTGGACCAAATGGACTTAATAGATATCTACAGATTATTCCACCCAAGAACCACAGAATATGCATTCTACTCACCACCAAATGGAACATACTCCAAGATTGATGACATTCTTGGCCATAAATCAAGCATAAACAAATTCCATAAGGTTAAAATCTTGCCATGCACAACTCAGACCACAGTGGAATAAAAATAAATTTCAACACCAACAAAATTTCCCCAATGCCCACAAAGACATGTACACTAAACAGCATGATGCTGAACAACTACTGGGTCAACACTGAAATCAAAGCAGAAATTAAAAGATTCCTGAAAACAAAGAAAAATGAAGAAACATCTTACCAAAACCTCTGGGATGCCATGAAATCAGTTCTAAGAGGGGAATTTATATCTCTACGACCACACATCAAGAAAATGGAAAAATCACAAGTAGAGAGCTTAACAAATCACCTAAGGAAGCTGGAAAGAGAAGACCACCAAAACCCAAACTTTAACAGAAGAATCTAAATCACCAAAATGAGAGCCTAAATATGGGACATAGAAGACAAAAATATCATAGAAAACATCAACGAAACAAAAACTGGTTCTTTGAAAGAATTAACAAAATTGATGGACCTCTAGCCAGAATGAACAAGGAAAAAAGAGAAAAAGCCCAAATAAACACAATAAGAAATATAAAAGATCAAATCACAACTGACCCTGAAGAAATACAAAAGATTATCAGAGATTACTATGTATACCTATATGGAAACAAACTTGATAACCTAAATTAAATGGAAGACTTTCTGACATCACACAAACCTTCCCAGGATGAAACAAGAAGACATTGAGACACTAAATAGACCAATAACAACCCAGGAAATTGACTCTGTCATATGAAAACTACCCACAAAAAAAAAAAAAAAGAAAAAAAACAAACAAACAAAAAACAAAAAGCAACAGCAAAAAAACTCTGGACCAGATGGCTTTCCAGAAGAATTTTACAAAAGGTACAAGGAGGAGCTGACACCAATCCTATTGAAAGTATTCCAGGCAATTGAGAAAGATGGAATTCTTCCTAAATTATTTCATGGAGCTGACATCACACTGATAGTCAAACTGGGTAAAGATCCAACAAAAAAAGGGAACTGCAGGCCAATATCCCTTATGAACATAGATG
>CAUYQG010111587.1:0-13059 GCA_963574415.1 Tarsius wallacei | reverse complement strand
TGGTGGCTCAGCCTGTAATCCCGCGCTTTGAGAGGCCGAGGGGAGTGGATTGCCTGAGCCCGCAGGTTCGAGACCCGCCTGGGCAACTTGGCGAGACCTCATCTCTACAATAAATCAAAAATTAGCCGGGCGTGGTAGCGCGTACCTGTAGTTCCAGCTACTTGGAAGGCTGAGGCGGAAGGATCGCTGGAGCCCAGCAGGTCGAGGCTGCGGTGGCCGGGAGCGGCCACTGCACTCCATTCTGGGCGACGGAGTGAGACTCCAACTCTAAATAAATAAATAAATAAATAAATAAATAAACAAACCTCCAACTCTAAATAAATAAATAAATAAATAAATAAATAAGTAAATAAGTAGATTTATTTTAAATTAATATGTGAAGACAGCTACCTTTACATTTTTTCTTTATTGAAAGTAAAACTAAAATTTTTCTCTTTCTTTATCCCCCATATTGGTCTACCATCCCCACATCTCAGGGTGACTGTTGGAGTTTGCTGTGTATCATTCTTGACCCTCTGTCTGTATGTCTCTCTCGTGTGTATATTTATTTATCCATACAAATAATATTAATATATATTTACTGACAAAGTATATAGTATTTTTTGTTTTTAATTTCTTAAGAAACATTTTTGCATGAGAGCAGCTTTAGAAACTAAAACCGCTACAAGTCGTTAATGTCTTGACAGCTCTCAAACCATTCACGATGCTCTGAGCCAGTGTTGCACATCACATTATTCTGTGTTGTACTATATATACACGCGTTGCATAAATGCTTAGTGTGCGCTCCTGTGTTTTTCTGTTCATTCGGCTTAAACTTTTGGACTAGGTAGGCGTCTAGAAGGAGGAGGCAAGTGGAGCATCTGCTGCCTGTCTGCAGCTGTCCCGGGGGCTGTCACAGACACACAGACACTCTGCTCCCACTGCCTTGAGCATGAGGTGCTCTGTGTTCGTTTGACGGGTGTCAGCATGATCAGGCCAGAGTGAAACCTCATGTTGTCTGACTGTAGAACAGAGGCCACTTAAGCTTCACCAAACTGCTGGAAGCATGGTTTTTTTCCTCTTCATTTTTGGACCTGATCCTGAGGAGACATTTTATTTTAGAGATCATCATTGACTCTTTTAGAAATATTTTCTAGATATTGTAAATACTGAAGTCTTGTTAATTTAGTGACACACACACACACACACACACACACACACACACACACACACCTCTTTCTAAATTATAAGATCAAATCATATGGAAATCTGTCGCTGTCAGATCCAGATTTAAGGCCTAGAAGTGCTACTTACTGAGGTCCTTGATTAAGTTGTCATACTTTCCCCTGAATCTCCAAATATATTTTGTTTTTAAATGCTTTTGATTAAATTACTTATTTTCAAGGGAATTGAAAAAAGAGCTGAGATTGGCATTCCAGTCTAATATCCTTAAAGACAAAGAACGCATAATAAGAACGGGCACATTTATCCTTTATTTATTTACACAGCTGCTAATTATGTTACTTTCTATCCTTTTGTTTTATCCTCACTTAGGAAAAATGCTCTGCCAGGAGAAAACTTGAGTGGCTGTCCAAATGAATAGTTTTTAATAAAGAATCTAATAGGGCAGCCCTTCAGGTACTGCCCTATTAGTGAGAACTTTTCGGTCCTCTCAATAAATCCTGCTTTAAAAAATAAAATAAATTCAGATACTTGTTTCTTTACAATAAAGTCACAAATAACATGTTGAGAAGTGTTTTTATTACTCTTAAAATGTGGTTAACTTAAATTTAAGCAAAAGTTAAATTTGTGGTATTCTGCAATTTTTGTACTTACCTACCTTTCCTCTCTAATTCTTCCTCTCAAGAACTCCATTCTTATTTTTTCTTATTTTTATATTCCAGATGAGGCTGTCAGGTGTTGAAACTGACCTTTTGTAAAGCATGTAAACTTTCTGGGGGTTGACTTTTCTTATTCAAATAGTATAATATCAATGGATATGAACCCTGCATTTTTTGCTTCTAAATGTTATGCATCATTTAAATATTAACTTTCAAAATAATAATCTTGAATTTTTGCGAGTTGGAGTTATCATTATCTAATTAAATAGATTATTCTGTATGCATAGATTGGGAAAATATCTTTTGATGGGGGTGTGTGTGTATGTGTGTGCACACGTGTGTTTATGTAAAGCCAAATATCAACTTACAAAAACCAGTTTAGTCTTATGGTCTTGTTTAGTATAACATACGGGCCTAGGCATTTGCTGAGTTGAGCCTGTTCACCCTTTATTTGTAAAAAGGAGGAGAGCCTGTAAGTGAAATGTAAGCCAAACTTGGAGCCACAAAATAATTTTTAGCACTACGCTTCATGTTTAAATGTTAAAAAAAAAAATACAAGGAAGTTTAAGAAGCATGTTCAGTAAAGAGTTCTTTGGCAGGAAATAGGGACTTATCAGCCAAGTTAATAGCCTTAACTATGGCATCCATAGTAACTAACACATGCTGTCTATGTAAATATTTATGCCAGCGAGCAGTGCTGCAAAACCCAAGCAGAGCAGCTCAAGCCAATGCAATAAACGTCTCGGCCGTCAGTGTTTGATTTCTTTCATGTTATCTGGTACACCAAGCATTACTGTCATTTATTTTTTTTAGGGTTTTTCAAAGTTGTTTAGCCTTAAAAATTTTTTATTTTTATTTTTATTCGTGTGTGTGTGTGTGTGTGTGTGTGTGTGTGTGTCAGAGTCTCACTTTGTCGCCCAGGTTGGATAGCAGTGGCATGCTCATGGCTCATCACAGCCTTGACCTTGTGGGCTCAGGCAATCCTTCCGCCTCAGCCTTCCAAATAATTGGAACTATATGCCACCACGCCTGGCCAATTTTTTTTTTTATTTACTGTAGAGATGAGGGTTCTCCATGTTGCCCAGGCTGGTCTTGAACTCCTGGGCTCAGGCAATCCTCTCACCTCGGCCTCCCGAAGTGTTGGAATTACAGCATGAGCCACCATGCCTGACCAAGAAAAGAAAATTTTAGAATACCAAACTTGGAGCCCTAAAGAGCAATTCAGCACACACTCTCCCCTACCCCCCAGCATGTGATAGATACCCAGATGAGTGTGGATAGACTGTTGTTTGTCATTAGCACCCAGGAACCTTTTTAATCTTCAAAGCTCCTTGCCAAGGGTTCATTAACCATCGTCCTCTTTCCTATGAGACAGTAAACAAGTACTATTAGTCCTATTTTTACAGTTGGGGAAACCAGAGTAGAAAGGTTCCCCAACTTGCCTGAGGTCCCAGGAGTTGGTGACAGAGACCGGACGAACACTTGGGTTTTCTGACTCACGAGTCTGGGCTCGCACCTCTCTGAACATGCATCGGAGCCTGCTTTCGCAGGTGTCTTTATCGCAGGGATCTAGCAACACAGTACTTTCTGCCCTCGGTTTTTTATGGTGGTGTAGAGTGCAGTACAGCTGAAACCAGGTTAGTTGATCTTATGGTGTCATCTAGAAAAACAAGAGATGCAGATTCTGGGTCATGAAGGTAAGGCTGTACCTAGGAGGGTTGTGGTTATGTGTGAAATGAACTCACTGAAGCCTTAAGTTGTCGAGTGAGGCACAGCGCCCACTCACCCCTTGACATGGCCTCAAAGCACCTGTGGAAGAAACCCGGACTCCTGACTTCCTTCCCATTTAAAGGTCTTGCACATCCCAAGAGATTCACGAATGTTCAAGCTGCCTTTTAAACATGGTGAGAGTGTGTCTGTGCTAAATGTAAACTTACCATTGGGAAAGACTTAATGAGAAATTCTCAGTGTTTAGTACAAAATTAGATGTCTTCTGTTGGTAGTGATGTAGTATGGAACACTTGGGGGTTAGGGAAAGAGGCATTCTTTATCTAAAAACTGGCTCTGTTTTAGTGCAGGCATTTGTCTAGGGGGAAACAGAAAAGAGTAGAAATATTTCTTGATATATACAATTGAGGTGATGTTTACATTGTAGTAAAAAAAAAAAAACAACCCTATGAACTCGTTCTTGATTTTTAAAGCTCTAGAGATATTTCCTTCCCCTCTCTTTGCTTTTAAATAGTCTGCGTGTTTGCTGTTGTTAATTTGAGCACTGGTAGTATAGCAACCATAGGCCCTTTGTTGTGCCAAATAAGCTTAAAATTAAAACTAAAAAGTTTAGTTAACGAAGTTCGTTTCAAATAAAAGAAAAACTTTATAGAATATACCCAACACAGGAAGGAGATCAAAATTTAGTTTTGACTTTCTGCTTTGTGTCTACCTAAAGCTTGATATCACTCATTAAACTAACCCTTTGCACTCAGAGACATCTCACAGATCACCTACCAGCGACTCAACTGCACTTTTTAAAGAAACAGTGAAAAACAAATCATTTCATATTAAATCATACAGCGTTGGAGTCAGTTATTTTATTGTAATGATATTTGGCTTATAATGGAATTGTGGACATTGAGAAACTTACTTATGACCAAAAAAATCAAAATTTTACATCATATTTTTCTAACGTTTGGTCACGTTTGAAACAGTCACTGGCATGCACTGCAGGTTCATTGATATATGTGCAGTAGTAATTTCCACCTGGTGTTTTTCTATTTGAGCAGACAATGCCTCCCACATTAATAATGTGTAATTTATTGTTCGAAGGTGATGTGGAAGGGTGCACTTGTAATTCCTGCAAACCACCTCTCAACTGATTGATCAGAAACTCGACAAGTTTCATATGGGACATAGATTTTTCAATATTTTTGAATGGAAAACTTCAAGGAAACATACATTTTTGAAAAATTTGTGCTTGCTTAAGTTTGACCTGTATAATTACCAGCAATTCTTTATGTCCCCTCAGAGGGGTCATCCAAGTGCAAAGGGCTAATGTTTAGAAATCACTGACTTGGTGGTTGGCCCTATGCATGATGCTAGGAATAGGTTGTATTCTGGGTACTGTGGGTGTGTGTCTGTGCCAGCTTCAGGAGGAGAGAGCTGGCCATATGGGGCGCAGCAAGGCTTCCCAGGAGATGTAATATTTTGGCTGAAGTATAATAAGCTAATTGGTCCCAGAATGAAGTTGAAGAGATAGGGTGATTCAGCCCACTGGGGCGTGTGTGTTGGGGATGGGTGTAGTAATATGGTGAGAGAAATCTTGGAAAAAGATTTATATCAAGTAATAGCATCTCTTTCTGGACAGATGAAAGGGGATTAAGTGGCAGTCAAGACGAAGAGCAGTGGTGTATTGTGCCACCTGTCATTTCACAAGGGGAAGTTGGGCTAAGAAGTCAATTGTTTTGGTTCCAGGATGAAACGCAAAGACATAATAGAAACTGAAAGTGATAACTTTTGTTGAGGGGATAGGATAAGAGGGTTTTTACCATGGGCGAGTGGGGGAGTTTGAATTGTAAGAATGTATTCCCTATTCAAAAAATTAAATATAAAGAAGGTGTAGCATTAAAAGTGAGGGGCATTCACTGATCATTGAATCAGAGCATTGTGGGCTTTCTGTGTCTTGGAAGTTATTGCCGATTTTAGCCAGTAACGGGCTAGAACACAGTTTTGAAAGGTCAAGATCATGGATCTAGACTTGAGACTTGGCCCAAAAGTAGCTTTCCTCATCTGTTTCATAGAGTGCACACTCTTAGCTTTTGCTCAGCCTGTTTGGAATGCTCACTCTCATCTGTAAGGGCAGCAGTGCTCAAAATGCAGGTGGTTTGTTCAGGTCAGTCGCTGTTTGACTTTCTAACCCAATCTTCATTTGGATTGTATTGTTCTGGTATAACTGGCCTTTCTTTTTTGCGTTTCCATTAGTTAAATGAACCCGTTTTGCTGTATGTCATATACGGTCACTGTGTGATCAGCCCTGCTCATTTTTGGTAGATAAATGGTAAGGCTGTCAAAACCAGATCTGCTGAAAATCAGAACGTTAAGTGTCATCTTCAGCAAAGAGGATTATCAGAAATTCCCAGGGCAGGATGGGGAACTTAAGAAGGAAGTTGGAGCCTCATGGCTTTGGTTTTTGTGGTGGTGCAAAATAGGAGGTCTGTGGAGAATTGAGGAGGGTCAGTAGATGGGAAGCATAAAGAATGAAGAAGGGACTGACCAGAGACTGGTGAAAGTCTCAAGTGGCCCAAAGGGTGTGATCAGAGGTGTGGCGATCACAAGTGGCACAGCAGTCTTAATGTACTCTGGGTGGCAGGCCCTTGTCATATATATGCTTTGCAGGTATTTTTTCCCATTCTTTGGGTTGTCTCTCTATGTAGACAGACTCATTTGTAGCACAAAAGTTTTTAATTGGGGTGAACCCGTTTTGCTGTATGTCATATACGGTCACTGTGTAATCAGCCCTGCTCATTTTTGGTAGATAAATGGTAAGGCTGTCAAAACCAGATCTGCTGAAAATCAGAACGTTAAGTGTCATCTTCAGCAAAGAGGGTTATCAGAAATTCCCAGGGCAGGATGGGGAACTTAAGAAGGAAGTTGGAGCCTCATGGCTTTGGTTTTTGTGGTGGTCCAATTTGATTTGTCTTTTGTCACCTGTGCTTTTGGTGTCATACCTAAAAAACCGTTGTTGAATCCAGATTTACTTCCATACTTTCTTCTAAGAGTTTTACAGTTTTAACTCTTAAGTCTTTGACCCATTTTGAGTTAGGGTTTTGTTTTCTTTTCTTTTTTCTTTATATTTCAATAGCTTTAGGGGGTTACAAGTAGATTTTGGTTACATGGATGCATTTGTATAGTGGCAAAGAAGTCTGGGCTTTACATCTTAAGTTACTTTTTATAAATGGTCTGGTCCAACTTCACTCATTTGTATATGAATATCCAGTTTTCCCAGCACCGTTCGAAAAACTGTTTTTCCCCCATTGAAAAGACTTGGCACACTTGTAGAAAATGAATGCGCCATAAATGGGAGGGTTTATTTCTGGATTCTCTGTTCCATTGGTCTGTATGTCTGTCCTTAGGTCTGCACTACACAGTCTTGATTTCTGCAGCTTTGTTTTAAAATCTTTGTTGTTCTTTTTCTAAATTGTTTTGGTATTCTTGTTTCTGTATTTGCATATGAATTTTAAGATCAGTCTGTGAACACTCCCTGTCTCTTCCTCCTAGCTCTGTAGCCCTCCCTGGGTTTGAATTAGTTGGTAAGGGCAGTGCACCCTGGATTTCCCTGGGAGTGCCTCTGGCTGTAAGGGGGAGCGCCTGTCCTCCCGCAGTCTGAAGTGGTTCACCAAGAACCCCCAAAATGCTTACGTTTCTAAGGTCTCAGGTTTTGTATTTTTTTTGGGGGGGGCGGTTTGAGTTGGAGTCTCACTCTGTTGCCCAGGCTGGAGCGGTGGCATGCTCATGGCCATCCCAGCATCGACCTGCTGGGCTCAGGTGATCCTTCCGCCTCAGCCTTCCAAGTAGCCAGAACTATAGGCACACACTACCATGCCTGACTAATTTTCTCATTTATTGTAGAGATGAGGTCTCGCAAAGTTGTCAGGCTGGTCTTGAACCCATGGGCTCAGGCAATCCTCTTTACCTCGGCTTCCCAAAGCGCTAGAATGACAGGCTTGAGCCACCACACCCAGCTTAGTCTCAGTTTTTATCATAAAAAGCTGTTTGAGTTTAGTATTCTGTTTCATAATTATTACAGCTTAGCATGAAAATGTTTAACAGTCTTTAACTGCATGGAAAACTGACATTCCAGGAAGTGTGTTGTGCTTACACTGTGGCTTTATGTATGTTCCAGAACGCCTACCCCAGTTTAAAAGGCCAACTTGAGGGGAAACCTGCCTTGAGAGTTCTTGTATTTGTAAGGGTTGTTTCCTTCACTATCTGCCCTCTGACCTCTTCAGACCAGCCCATGGCTGTTGAGCAGAACTAAAGGGGAGAACTGCGCAGATCTGCTGGCATTTCCGCCAGTGGCCTCCCCCAACTCACAATTGATACTTTCCCTTGTAAAGCTGCCGTTTTGATCTGCTGATTCTTGAGATAGATTTGTATTCATCAGTCTTGGCCATCAAAGATTTCACTCTTACAGGATGAAATCTGTTTTGCTCCCTAAGTTACCTGTTTTTGGGAAATTAGCTTTTGGCCATGAGCACAGACACAGGTGCACTAAAGATGACATCCAGATGCCTGTGCTGCTCTTTGTCAGGACTTAACCTGCCCCAGGCAAACATAAGGGTGTTGTCATGTGGGTTTTCCATAAAGCTACATTTATTCAGTTTACAGAACTATCCTTTATTCTGAGGCAGTCCCTTTTTGTTTTTGTTTTTGAGTTGAGACCTTGCTCTGTCACCCAAGCTGGAGTGCCGTGGCGCAATCATGGCTCACCACAGCCTTGACCTCCTGGCTCGGGCAGTCCTTCCAACTCAGCTTCCTGAGTAGCTGAGACAACTGGTATGCCACCACATCTGGCTAATTTTTTGTGGAAACAAAGTCTTGCTATATTGCCTAGACTGGTTTTGAACTCCTGCACTCAAGCAGTCCTCTCACCTCAGCTTCCCAGAGTAATGGGATTACAGATGTGAGCCACTGCACCTGGCCCCTTTTGGTATTAAAGTGTCTTTTGTTATTTTTTTCTTTTTTAAAGATGAGGTCTCGCCAAGTTGCCCAGGCTGGTTTCAAACCCCTGAGCTTAGGCAATCCACTCACCTTGGCCTCCCAAGGTGACCTGTAACCTGAGATTACAGGTGTGAGCCACCACATGCAGCTGCTATTTTTTTTTTTTTAATGATCTTATTTCTCAGGATGGTAACCTAGTGTCAGTCTTCAAGGTTCTTTGTGAAATGTTACTAGTCTGTGAAATCCTAACTCCACAGAGCCCAGATTTTTACCTTGTTCACATTTGGAGTAACCACATAATATTTCAAATGATTTATGTAGCTTAAAAGCCCCTTCTTAAATTTCTTCCATATGAGATATCCAGAATGGGCAAATCCATAGAGACAAAAAGCAGATTAGAGGTTGCCAGGGACTGGAGAGAGAGAAGAATGGGGAGTGATTACTTACAGGGTACGGGGTGTTCTTCTGGGTTAATGAAAAAGTTCTGAAACTGGAGGGGGGGGTTTGCACAACATTGTGAATGTACTAAATGCCACTGAAGTGTACACTTTAAAGTGGTTTCTCGCCGGGCTCAGTGGCTCAGCCTGTAATTTCGCGCTTTGGGAGGCCGAGGTGAGTGGATTGCCTGAGCCCGCGGGTTCGAGACCTGCCTAGGCAACTTGGCAAGACCTCATCTCTACAATAAAAATCAAAAAATTCGCTGGGTGTGGTAGCGTGCGCCTGTAATTCCGGCTACTCGGAAGGCCGAGGCGGGAGGATCGCCAGAACCCAGCAGGTCGAGGCTGCGGTGGCCGGGAGTGGCCACTGCACTCCAGTCTGGGCAACAGAGTGAGACTCCAACTCAAAAAAAAAAAAATAAATAAATAAATAAATAAATAAAGTGGTTCCTCGTATGTTTTGTGAATTTTATCTCATCTTTTTTGAATAGCCCGTTTTATTCAGTGGTGTAATGGTATGTAAGAAGACTGGAAGATGTAGGGGAGTGTTTTATTCAGATGATTTACATCCAGCTGACCATACTGGGTAGGCTTGTGCACACACACCAACGCATATGCCCATAGACATGTGTATTATGAATTCATAGCTGTAAGTATGGTCATGAGAAGCTGAGCAGGTAGACAGGCTTTCTGCTTTAGGACGGCAGAAAGGTTTAACGCTCGGTAGAGATGCAAAGATGCTCGTTATCTCACCTCCGAAGCACCTTTTTTCCAACATTTCAAAGTTCACCTTTGAAAATACCTTCAGGATAAATCTGAATAACGGTTCTCTAATTGCTGAGTTCAGTAGGTCTGTTCTTGGTATTTAATGGAACTCTAGCTCTCACATGCTGAAGGCTAGAGTTACAGGCGTGAGCCACCGCACCTGGCCCTCTTTTGGTATTGAAATATCTTTTGTTCGTTTTTTTAAATGAACTTAATTGTCAGGATGGTAACCTAATGTCAGTCTTCAAGGTACTCCCTCCTGCTTTCTCCTTCGATCACCAAACCTGCAGAAGGAAACCCACACTGGAGAGATGCTGGGTTGGGGTCCCAACCAGACTTGGGGTTCCAGGGCAACCTCAAAATAAAGGATTGTTCTTCCAAATTCATTAATTCAGTCGGTGGAATTCTTGCTGTAAACCTTGAAATAGGAGCACAAGACTTAACCCCTCCTCTCCCTTGCTCTCCCAAGAAAAAGGACAGGAAAAGGAAAAAACCTCTGTATGATTTTTAAGTGAATAAGAATCCTTATTAGGAGTACTGTATGCAGCATTTTTTTTTACACTTTTCTCTTCCTCTTGCTTCCTCCTTTGATCTCCAAACCTGCAGAAGGAGAAAACCACATTGGAGAGATGCTGGGTTAGGGATCCCACCTGGACCTGGGGTTCCAGGGTAGCCTGAGCACTCGCCACTGTTCAGGTTTCTTAATTTCCTGAAACAGCTGAGCTTGTTTAGTTGACTTTCCCTGCACTGATCCATAGCACAGAGGAAGCAGGCAAGCTGCTGTACCTGATCTTGACAGCAGGAAGCTCAGACACCTTACGCCTCGCGGTGGCTTTGCCTGCTCTCGGGTCCTCCTGAAGTGGTGCCTTCAAATTGTGTTTCTTCAAGTGAGCAGCTTAGTTCCACTCTGGTTGTTTCTGTTGCTGTTTTCTTTTTTGCAGTATTGAAGTGTTACTCCTAAGAACCGAACACTGGTTTTAGTGTCCACTGTCACACACATACAGAAGAAATTTTCAAAGATGTTTTCTATTTAATTCTCTGTTACCAAACTTGATTACTTGGCTTTCTTGCCTCATAAGAGCTAGAAATGAAGTCAGGACACGAGTGGTATTTTTTGAACCTCAGATTGTGTGAAATACTCATTATTTTTGTAAATAAAACATCTGATTTATTTAAGTCTATATTCAAGGCAGAAGACTTTTCTTAGATGACTTTATACCTCAAAGGAAGACTGAAATATAATCCCCCCAAATGCCAAATTGTTCTTCTACTCATTCTTCAAGACTTAATATATTCTAGCCAATAGGAGAGTAAGAATTTCCAAATTCATCAACTAGGGATTCTGTTACGGACTCATATTTTATAGCCCCTATAAAGTTTTACTTCAGTGAAACCTTTACTTAGCACAAGTAGAATTTGGGGGATTTATGAGCTCTATGCTGCTGTCTCCAAATGAGACACAAGATTTTACTTATACTAACAAAGGACTATCTAGCTCAGAGCTGGAAACAGATTCTGTGCTTTGATAGTTGTGACCTGATTCAGTCCTGCTTTGAAACTGATTGCAGCGGAGGGTTGGCCCACATCAGTGTAAATCAGAGCAATAGAAAACTCCCCAGGAAGAGCACTGAGAGTCCACACTTGGATAGCTGGTCTACAGTCTGCACCTGAAGTGAATACTGAGGCAGGCCCTTGTTGCTGCTCTAAACACACATCCCTGAAATGTATCTGGATAGTTTAAGTCCCATTCTAGCAATGGCACTTAATTACAATTAATGTAAATGTCATCTCTTAAAAGAAGCCTGTGACTGTTAAGTTGAGTCAGATATAAGATACTTGAGTTTAAAGGTATAAATGGAAAATTCAGTGCCATACAGCAAGGAATACAAAGAGGAAGCAAGCAAGCCTGCCTGCAGGGAGCTTGCAGTCTAAGAGAACATAGATGTCTAGATGAAAGCAAAATGAAAGTGTCACTAGAGGTTTGTGGAGGGCGAGAGGACAGAGATTGCCTCCAGTTACAGAGTGATAAATTAAGTGTCACTGTCAAGTGGCGTTTGTAAGTGGTGAGGCCTCATTGTATTTTCATTCAGCACACATTTCCAAGCACATTTGTGTCCAGTCCTGCCAACACCATGAAAAATTATGGACTCAATCCATGTGTGTATAACAGCAATGTTGTGTGGTGTGTACACAAGGATAGATAGTAACACCCGGAGGAAGGAAGGATGCCTCACTCAGCTGGGGGAGTAAGGAGGTGCGTTGGGTTTGGATTGGTAATTTTTGTTCATTTATTTTACCACAAATGAAATATGATCCTGCCATAATATTATAAGAACGAGATTGGCAGTAGCGGGATACTGCCAGGGTGGGGGAGGAGAGAACACAACATCAGTTAGAGTACCTGATCTCAAACCAGGCAAAGTGGGAACCAAAGGGAGGCTCAGACTGTACCTGTACGATGACCATTGGATACCTGATCCTGAATTGTATCCTACATCTTCAAAATAAAAATTTTAAAAAGAAATATATAATCCATCATGGTATGTTGGTGTCTATGATATGTTGGCCTTGATATTTTAATGTGTAAAACATGCTTATATTTAGATATGACTTTATTTTTGGCTGTGTCTAGAAAAGGGTTTGATATGGCTTAAACTATTAAAACATATGCAACAGTATATTAAAGGAAAAACTTAGCTAGAAGCCAATTAGGATGACCAGTTCAACTTCAAGTGAAGCTGTTCAGCAGTTTCAGAAAATTTCATGCTACTAACGGGCCAATGAGCACAGTATCTTTTTATGTGTCCTTCTAGTTTGTGCTGCTAAAACCATTGCAGACGCTGCTAGGAAGATGTTTATCTTCCTGTTTGATTTATAAGATGGAATGCAGCATCTTATTGTAGTACATTCCTTAAGTAAGTGAAAAAATTACAGTTGACCTTTGAACAACATGGGTTTGAAATATGTGAATCCACTTATACCCAGATTTTTTTCAACTAAATGGAGATCACAAACACATGCCACTCAAAATCCATCTATAGCCGGGCTCGGTGGCTCAGCCTGGAGGCTGAGGTGAGTGGATTGCCTGAGCCCGCGGGTTCGAGACCCGCCTGGGCAACTTGGCGAGACCTCATCTCTACAATAAATCAAAAAAATTAGCTGGACGTGGTTGTGCACGCCTGTAGTTCCAGCTACTTGGAAGGCTGAGGCGGAAGGATTGCCGGAGCCCAGCAGGTCGAGGCTGCAGTGGCTGGGAGCGGCCACTGCACTCCAGTCTGGGTGACAGAGTGAGACTCCAACTCAAAAAACAAAAACAAAAACAA